>JAUZNJ010047392.1:0-31658 GCA_034780135.1 Jordanella pulchra
GATAAATAAAATAATAAAAATATCTAACACTGTGGCTATACAAGATAAAAATATGAAAGTAATAAAAGATAAAAATAGGAAAGAACAGAGTGGGCATAGTGATGTAGTGCAAAATGCAAAAAAAGCACCAAATGCTAACCTAAAAATAAGTTTCAATATGTCTAAATATTTCAAAGTAAGTGTCAGGGTTTTTTGAGGTTTGTAGAGGACCCAAATGCAGAGACAGAAGCAGATATGTTTTCTTGCAGATTTTATGATGCAATTGGTGGCAACAGAAGCATAACTCAAGACTTAACAGAAAAGGGACTCAGGAACCAAAACAAGGAGACACTCGTGCAAACCATGCACAGAAAATGAAGAGAATCCAGCAATGAGGAACAGAAGAGGAGTATATATAGGAGAGAGGGACAATGAATGGAGTAATCAGCTGATTGGGAGCAGGTGTGGATAGAAACAGCTAGAAGAGGGCTAAGGGGAAAGGAAAGGGGCAAGAGGAGAGCAGCCAGAGAAATAAAGCAGTGCTGGGAAGAACAAATATGACACAAAAGGTAAAAAGAAACCAATGACCATGTGAAAACTAAACTGAGGGAAACAGACTTGATAAACTATAGAACTACTGTGCCATGGGAGAACAAAAGCTAAAGATAAAAAATAAACATGTAAAACTAGACAAAAATACCAAAAAGGATGAAAACAGATAACTGAAAGGAATAACAAGGAAGACTTAAACTAAAAATTCAAACATGATATAAATCTGAGCAATACAGAATAACACAAATTAAAGCATAACTGAGAACACAAAATGAAAATTTAAACAGAACCAAAAAGTCCAATATGGTAGATCATAACAATAAGCTGATATTCTATAGTTGAATTGCTGAATGCAACCAACTCTTGAACTAAAAAAGAAAGAGTTAATTTATATAATTTATATTGAAATATACTGCAGATCAGGGTAGTGGGTTTCTCAAATTACAACTGAACCAGGTACAGTATTTTAATGCCAGATGAAAATTCTATACATTGATTGCAAGTTTGTATCTACTGCCATGAATCCTTCAACATCTGCAATGAAAAATATTTTTAACAAACCCATTAGAGAAGATATATTTATTTCCAAAGAAAAGTTATTAGTTGACAAATAATATTATTAAAGCTTCCATGTCAGACATTATTTTTACCAATGAAGAAGGCAAATGACCTCTGAACAAACTTTAAAGGTCAAATGAGGCAAAGAAGAAGAAGATTAATGATGTGTTTCATGAAAGAAATCAAAACTCCAGCCAGAATGGTTGTTATTGAAGGCCACACAAAAGAAAAACGTACTGTGGCTAAGGCATAACTTGTTAAGACTTTAAGTCATGGATGAGTAAAGTTGTTGGTAGAATTTCTAAACAATCGTCATTTTTAATAGATTTTTATGTTTCATCTAAAAATCTGAACATGTTTTGTAAACAGTAACAAAGAATTAAGTTTTGCAGTAATGGTTCCTGAATAACTTTAATATGCCTTATTGGAAGCATGTTTTGCTTTTTAACCTTACCTCCCTGGTACGTGCTCGTTCTGCCTGTCCTTCAGTTTGCTGTTTCTGTCTAATTTTTGCACCTGTGAAAATGTAGAACATGCTAAATCTGTGTCTGATTTATTTTTAAGTCTACCAAACAGGGAAAAAATTAAACATTTCATAGGGTCTTGATAAATTGTCTCATATGATTAGAATACTTAAGATCTTCCAGGTTGATATTCTGGGTCTTGTTCAGGGAAATGCTATGGTCAGCCTTAAGGCCTTCAAGTTATCTGTTTTTCAGTATATCTTTAATTCTTAAATCTTAAAAAAAACTGAATTGAAGGATTGTTGTAGAATAATTGGATTCAGTGTTTTAACTCTTTTAATAAAAGATTGTTGTGCATCAGATGTACAACATGAAGATATTAAGAATTAACTTTTTTCTGTTGTTCATATTCTTCTGCTTACCTTTACGTATTTCATGTTTTGTCTTTGCTGTTGCTTACTATCAGTAAAAATCTTGTAACAGCATGTATGTAATAGAAAATTCTGCACTTGGGATTGATTGTTTTGGTGTCTGGTAATTATTACTGCACAGACCCTTGTGTACCTGCTTGGCATACTGCTTTGACTCTGTTGAGCCTTGTTGTCACCGGCTACTAATTACAGCCCAAGGACTACAGCCTCCGGATGGCCGTGAGTGACACGTGTCCCAACGGTTTCAGCCGCCTGTCCCTTATTGCTGCTATTAGATCAGTGTTGGCTTCTCTTGGCAAGCATTATTAGCCTGGGTATTAGCTTTAGGCTGACTTGCTGTGATACCTGGATAAGAGCCTGTCACGGGCACCCATGTGGATGTTCATTGTTGGAGACCTCAAGGGGTTTAGTGCAGCTTGGAGTGCTAATAATAATAATTACCCCCTTGGAAGATGCTTTGGTCCCTGTCTGCACATCTGTGTTTGCAGTCAATGTCGCCTGGCTCCCTAAGTGCTGATAAGGCTTTGCTCAACAGAGAGTTGGCATTCAGTGTGACATGGATACAAATCAGTTTATAATTGCTGGCTGGTTTAAAAAAGATTAAAGTATAAGATTCCATGCTAGCATTTAAGGGAGCTGCAAAGTTTTGGCTTCTGTGTAATTTTTTATGTTTAGCAAACTGCTAAAAGAGTCAATTGGCTTTTTTTAATGTTACGGGACTTTGAGGCAAGATATTGTCGTTTTGCAGCAACAAGTTGGGTTACAGATGGGTTGTACAACAACCTAGAGAATAGGAGACATATTTTGGCAAACCAAATATAAAAGTGTATGTATTTAGCAGTAACTTTTACTTTGATAGTACCCCTGCCTTGTTTTAAGCAACTTAGTCGATATGATACAAGTGTACTTTAAATGCAAAGGCACAAATAGAAAAGAATGTCTGATTATGATGGTGTAAAAGGAAAGCTCTGTGTTTACATCTTTAAACTTTCTCTCCCCTCTTCTCCCTGTTTGCATTTTAAATATCTATTGTAGGAGCTATGAACCCTATGGGTTCTTCTTTTGGTAAAATGTCAAATTTTTACCCCAAGAGACTTTTTTTAGTTTGAGGAGTTACATGTCTACTCAGCCCTATAAGCAGTACTTTTGCATAGTGGATCAACAAATCTAACAGTGACAATCGTAGCTGGTTGATGCCTCAGGATACTTTCACAGTGTTTCATTATTACTATTGAAAGATCTGAGCAAGGAATTAAAAAGATTCATATTTTAAAAAATAGAAAATATCTTCATTTATTTATTTTTATTTATTGTTTTATTTATTTATTTATTTTACATCTGCTGTCAGTCTTAAGTTAATGGAGATATTACAAATATATTTACTAAGGAAAAAGTAATGAGCTCATTTTGTATTTTACTTGATGTATTCAAACCTGCAAGGGCATTGTAGTTTTTTATTTGACAAAAAACACGTATGTTCCTTTTTATGATTTAGAAAAAAAAATCTGAAAATCAACAAATTTTTGATCATACCTGAAATGTCATAAATGGATGTTTATAACCATAAATCATATTCGTTTCTATCTTCAAATTCACTCAAAAGTTCAGTATACATTTATTTCTTTATTACCTCTGTTTTTTATCTATTTATGCATTTATTTATGTATTTTACATACTGAAAGATCTTACTTTATATTTTAATTTTATCATCTCCTTTTACATGCATACATAAAAACACCATCACAACAGCTCCCAGCTGGAGGTGAATTCATATCTCAGGGGATCTTTTTATTTT
Source organism: Jordanella pulchra (assembly GCA_034780135.1). Taxonomy (NCBI): domain Eukaryota; kingdom Metazoa; phylum Chordata; class Actinopteri; order Cyprinodontiformes; family Cyprinodontidae; genus Jordanella; species Jordanella pulchra. The sequence continues at coordinate 3,780 of JAUZNJ010047392.1, forward strand.
CTAGCACACACAGCAGAACTGTCCAGAGCCAATTAGCTGATTATTTACGCCAACAACTTCACCAACAACCTTTACACTGGATGACTGACTGAGTGACACACTGCCAGCCTTTTGGTTTTGCACTTGAATTGAAGCAGAAAATGAGGAAAACCTCTCAGAGGAGTGAATTACTTCTGTAGTGGATAGCTTTATTAATGATAACCTGTCAGTGTCATTCACTTCTCTCAAAAAAAAAAAGAAATTGAAATTCATTCTAATGGGCATTATAGTCTCTGTCTGTTCAATGAGTCTGAACTTTTAAAACCACACGGCCAAGCAGCTTTATGTTTTGCTTTTAGATTCTGGATGATGTTAGTCAAAGGTGACAGATACTCTTTAAAGAATCCCAGCAAAATGTTGGTTATTGTATTGCATTTGAATAATCTTCAGAGTAAAACCTTTTCTCTATAAGCAATGCATATCTGGAGTAAAATACTGGCTAAAAAAAGGTTAAAACTATTTAAAAAATAACAGTTACTTTGTTTTTTTTTTTAACAAAATTCTACTCCTGAGCCTGTAATACCTCACATGTTCTTGCTTATAGAAAGTGCATTTGTTCTGGTGAAGAGGACATTGCTAAGCTAGAAAAACAGTTGGAGAGTGCAGACCTTCGCCTAGCAGCTAATGTTACCCCAAACTGCGACTTACACATATAGCTTAAACTCGCACATGATATGGATCATTACCAAATTGAAAGGAACTTTTCCTTGGCACGAGGCACACCTCTGGTAAAAAAAAAAAAAAAAAAGATCTATGAGCTATTTATAATACTGTAAGAAATCATCCAAAAGGCTTGATGCAATTGTACAACCTTAAACTTATCATAAAGTAGATTTTTTGATCACTGGCTTCATGTGTATAACGTTTGATGTGGGGTACATTGATTGGCCTGCACAAAATCCTGACACTGTTTATAGATTTGACATTGCCTACGTATGTAATTTAAACCTAATCTGTTGTAGATCTGCTTGTATGCTTACAATCACTTTCCTGCCAGAGGGTAACCTTTGCTTAAATTTCTACTATTTTAAAGGAGTTTTCCAGCCTTGCCCTTTATTCAGTTTAGATTTATGCCACACAGAACATTTTGCCTTTAGATCAAAGCTTCAGTTTTGAATTCAGCACCATGTGCATGTCGATGTGCATGCAGGAAATACTAACACTTTTTTTAAGCATTGTTTTCCTTTTGCCTCTCTCTACCAAAACTATATTTATCTTTTAAAAAAATATTTCCACTTTAGGTATAGACCTTTGCAGCTCCTCTGGAGTTCTAAAATAAATAAACCTTTGTGCTGCTTCATTTAGCAGTGTGTTATTTGCCTTATTCATTAAGGAGGTGCCCATTTTATTTCATTGACCAGCAGGGTTTTTAATCAGTCACGTTTCATAGATAAAAGCATGAGTTTAATCGAAGAACAATCTCAAAAACTCAAAAATTAAATGACCAGCCATTGTTCATTATTGACTAGTCATTTAAGATACATAGCACAGTTATCAGACACATCTTTCAGGTTCTGTACCAGCCCTATTTAATGCCAGTTTTACATTGCAATTATTTTATTCTGTAGTTTTTCTGGGGTTTCCTTTCCTCATCTTTACTTTTCCTGTTAATAATTAGATAGAATGAGGTTTTCCAGTGTTTCAGTATTAATATCCCTGCTTCTAAATGATGCAATACTCTGAGTAGAGATGGTGACAGAAACAACCCCGCTGATCCTAAGGTTCAGCATCCATTTAGCAAGCCGTCCTGGAGCAGTTTCTAGTGTTAACATACTGCTTAGATGATGAAATGTGACAACAGGTCTCTGAGCAATTCTAGAGTGTCCACGTGTGTCTCTGTCCTCATCTTACTCATAACATTGCATTCACTCTGCAGCATCGGTCCGCAGAGCGTGCATCAAGATTAAAAATCAAACATAACAAAACAGGACTATTATCTCAACAATCCTGAAATATTAAACTGTAAAGGTTTTCCATGGATGGATGGATGGATTAAAGACCCTTAAGGACCCCTTTTTATTTAAGTCTCTTCTATTCACATAAATATGTATTTTTTATTGTTTCATAAGTAAAACATTTGAATTATGCATATTAATTACTGAAAAGGGATAAAGTTCCTGCTATAAAAGGGCTGCAGTATTTTCATTTCAGGAATCAGCTGAACGGACCAGAACTGGTCTGTACCAACCTCACTGATCCAGCTGAACAGTTGGATTACCCATGTTTCTTATACCACAGTGTTGACAATTAGCAAATAAACAGGGGTATTCTATAGCCTCTCACTGAGCTACATGGGCCTAAAATTACTGCCAACTACTGTGTAGCCTGGATCAGTTCCAACAGTGCTTTACACTTTGTGTGAATCCTTGCTTTAAAATGACTTCATGTTCTATCTATCCTACCAGTCTTCACCTGAGGACCCCCACACCACCCACTCTTCTTCCTCATGGCACCACTAAACAACAATTCTCTCCTTCCAGCAAACACTGTTTAAACAATCCGGTAAACATGTCTGTCTTCATTCATTACCCTGCTTCTCATCATGATCAAGCCTCCCGATTTAATGAGGCAAATAGATATTTCTGCGGTGATTGTCTCGCTCTCCCACAAAGTATTAAGACTATTAAATGGACACATCTGTTTTTAATTAGGAGCTAAAGTCACCTCAACGCTGCCTTCCATGTTAATGGACTCTGATTCCATCAAGGCTTCCTCAGCCTGACAAACAATGCAGCACACTGTGGTGTGGAGTAAACAAAGAGCTGTAGATGTGATCTGAAATGAAGGACAGGGGATAGTGATACTCTCCTTTCCAAACAAAAAGGATCTTCATCTCCTCAAAGGATTTGATCACGTCACACTTCTGATATCTGAACTATAAGGGAATCAAGATGCTCGAATAACGGCTGTCATAGGTCTGTGATTTGTTTGTATAACCACTGGGTTATATTCAGTACCTTAACAGAAACCTTAAATCAATGCACATTGGTGCACATACAGCGACCCACCCTGGTGGTTCTTTTCACACACCCACCCACGTGGGTGGGTGTGTGAAAAGGCCCAGGTGCAAGGAGACAGAACCCCTAGAATGGGTACAGAAGGACATCACTTCTGGAAAAATCTGCCAGAGTAACCAACAGTATTTAAAGCAGAGAGTGCAGGTCACATGACACCATCAAAACAAACCTTCCAAGTTAAGAGGACATGCAGTTTGATAGCGGTTCGGTCCTTGGTTCGGAGATCCTTGGTCGGTGTCTTGTCCTATATATGAGGGAGAGAAAAAGAATGTTTGTCTAATCATTGATGACAATAGTGTTTGCACAGATGCTAGGGCTAAAGGGAGAGAGACAGTAATGCTAAGGTTATGGAAACGAAAACATGGTTATTGGTGATATCATGTTCTTGGGAACTGCAGGGTCTGACTTTTTTTCCCCCATAGTGGTGATTTGTTTCATGCTATTGGCTATGCTAAAGATGTTGTACATATACAGCTATATATCAAACTGAATGTTGCAGAAAAGTGCTATAATTTCTGGAGCTGATATAAATAATAAATGAATAAAATAAATAAATAAACTCCGAAACATAGTTGTTGTTTTTTTGTTTATTTCTAATTAGAACATCAGATTAGAGCAATCAGTTTCCATTGGTTCAGGCAGAGGTATCAGAGGTAGAAATACTACAATGTAAAAACACTCTTGAAGAAGTTGAAATAACAACTATAATCCACTACTGCAAATTAACTGAACCATCTGTAGCAATTAAATATTTCGCTTAATTGATATATATAAAAAAAAATGTATATGTGCACTACTGAGTATTTCCCTTTGTTTAATTAAGAAGAAGATATGATGACTTCAAGTACTGTAATAATGCCAAAAAATTCAAACTTTAAAAGCACCTTTACATTCCAGTTATCAAGAATTTTTACTGGAATAAAAATTACATCCCCTGGGAAGTTATCTATACTGTATATAGTAGAATTATTAATCCAAGTGAATAATAAAGAAACAGTAATAATCCTGATTAATGTATCCCTAATATGTACCTTACTCATTTATACAGCTGTGTCTAATTTAACTTCACTTCCTTCAATAATTATTCTATATATTTCCAGGGATTTAAAGGAGTCTGCTTGTCTTGGCTGACAACTTCCTCTGTGGTGCTTGGTTGGCACATTTCATTCAAAACCTGTACAGCCTATACTTTGAAAGCATTCATGCTGAGATACTTACATCTGCTATGCTCTCTTTCGTTTTCTTTGTTATTGATTTTTCTGGCAGTTGTCAAACAACAGCTTGGTGCAGAACTGCAGGATAACCCATAACGAAAACTGAAATGAAATACAAGTTACTTGTCTATTCCTAGAACGTATTGAGTGAAAAGTATAGGTAATTGCATAAAAGTATGAGCAGTAGAAGTGGTAAAAAGTTGTTTAACAACAATTACCCTGGTAAAGTATGGTTTGATCTAAAATCAGGACTTTTAACCACTGAGCAACAGTCGAGTTCTAGTCCAGGTACACAGAAATATTTCACCCAATTTTTTTAAATTTTCATTACGTAGCAAATTTCCATTTACTTTTTTTAGATACGTTAAATACAAACCTATTTAATAATCCTTACATTATGTATATTCATTATTTAATATAGCTTATTTGATTGAAACACATAACTGTCAGGTTTATGTATATTGAATTAATAACGTATGATTGATCAAAATAAATATTAACCAGAGTATTCATTTCAAATACATAAAGTGTACTTGTTTGAATTGCATAATAATCAGGTTATCTTTCTGCAATTCAAACAATAAACTTTATGTATTTGAAATAAATACACTTATTAGTATTCATTTTCTAAGTAAGTAAACATAACTCATACTTTTAATACTTCATAAATCTGATGATTTTTATAAGCTTTATAGTAGAAATGAATTTGGATCATGTAAGGTTTATTTAATAGGTTTGTGTTAAAATTGTTATATAATACATTCACAAATGTATGTGGTAAATGAATTCTGTAAGTAAGATACTTCTGACATTGTATGAGTTCAGGAGTGGCTTAGCATGAGGAATGGGATATTTTTAGCCCACATCTAAGTATCCATCTGTTTTGGTGGTTCTTGATTCTTGAATCCAGCCTCAGTCCTCTGCTTTTAAAGGTGCCATAATCCATAAATGCCTTGATAGAGAACTCTGTGAACAACCAGCTGACCTCTGGATATTTGACACATCAGTAGCATTGATTGTGATTGTGTAGCCCACTGACCCAGATTGAGAAAACTGTTTAGATGTCTAAATAAACCTTTGCAGGTGTTTTGCTTAGATGAGCCAGTCAGACAATAACAACATTACATTCCAATAACTACTTTGTTTTTTTACAGTATTTAAACCTCATCAGATACTGGATTTTGGTTTTTCTTTATATTTCAGCTCAAATCATTGATATTACAAGAAACAAATGCTTGTTATATAACTTTATTTAAAGTAATTGTTTATTACTTCTGAGTTTCTCTCTCTGAGTTTATTTACTTGCAAAAAATGCTGCACTATTACACAACACTTAATTTTTTTTAGATGTATCTGTTTTTCCAACATCCTTGTAGAGGCTTAATTTCAGTAATACAGTCACACAATTATTAGGGGAATATAGTTTTCATTTTCACACAATTTATTTACTGATTAGGTCTTAAGAATGTACTGAATTGATTTTCTATTACTGTGTGATGAGTTTTGATGCATTGATGAAACAAATATGTTTGGCTAAAATCAGTGATGATAGGATTATTGCAGCTGACAAAAAGTAAAAAATTCAAAATTAACTTTCTTTCCTGATTTTAAAGACATTAAAACATTCAAATCCCTGCTTAGATTTTTTTATATAAAAGCAAGCCTCATCAATATCCTCTGAGGTCTTTAAGGATACAAAAAGAGGATGTCACCTGAGCTTACAATATCTGCATCCTTTCAAGGCTGTCTGCATTTATATAAAGCTTGTCAAAACAAAGGTTAATTTCTGACTCATTTTAGTAATTCTTCCCTTTTTTTCATAAGCTAGTGCCATATGCTCACAGCAGCACATAAGTGTTTCCTTACGGAAGGGATATGCAGTGCATTGTGGGAGCAGAGTACTGCATTCCCCTGGCAAGGAGTCAGAAAGGAAGTGGGCAGGTGTGATAATCGGGGAGGGCGTTCCCAGCAGAATAAAATGATTTGATTAAAACTCCAGAGAAGCTGCAGAGAGAGGAACAAAAATGGAGGCACCTTTCTGAGCTCAACCTGCCATCTGGTGGAAATCCCCCATTTATTTTCACATTTCTATGTAAACTAGGGACCAATTTCTAATTTTTATAAGTAATACTTTCAGCAAACGTGGATGACCTTTTCTATTTCTAAGATCATAGTAAGGAAAGCTTTAGGAAAACAGTAATTAGACAGAATATGATATAAAAGGCTACTGTAGGCTAACTCTGCCACCAACTTTTGAAAAATAGGTGATACTGAACTAAATGCAGAGAACATGAAAAATGAAGCATTTAACGGCTTATTTTAGTAGAGAATAACCCTTACTTAACTTTGGTATGAATTACTAATTACCACCAGATGGCAGCAGAGGAAAACTAATCCCTTAATGCTGAGACATCCAAGTTTCATTGAGTGGAAAAAACTCTGATTTTAATTTTCTAAATGATTTAAATCTAGTGAGGCTTTTTTTTAACAATGCAGTGTTTCTGATCACTTAAAAAATTCTACATTTCAGTGTAAATGTTATTTGGTCACATCGTCACATCATGTTGTTTAAACCAGATAATTTTACATTTTTGTAACTTTCTAAAGTGTTTGTGTTGCTTTTTGATCCTCCTACAGGAAAACACAAGATAGACTTATCATCTCTGGGCATATTATTATTAACACGTTTCATGTAATTAGCTTAGGTTAAAGCTGCAACAGTATAAACAAGCCTGATAAAGATAATGTTATCAAACAGAAAACTACCAGAGCAAATCCATCTTTTAAATTATAATGAAAATGGGCTACCCAAACCAGCCTGTTCCACTGTGAAGCATAATCTACCACTGACTCCTTCATAAACAACTTATGATTCTTAACATCAGTGTAGAAAGTTTTTTTAAGGCAGTAATATCCGTGTGTCGTATGAGAAAAAGTGAGAGAAAACTACATTACAGTAATTCAAACAAAAACACATAGATGTGAAGGATAAACATTAAGCCGAAAAAAGTTAATCTGTAAGAAACAAAAATATTTGAATTGCATTAAAGTTTACATGGCTATTCTATTAAAAAATGTAAACATGCAAATGTATAACTCACAGAAATGTATTTCCAGTCTTTAGTTATTTTTTTTTCATTGTTAGGAAATTGTAAAATTAAATTTCTCAAAAATAATTGTTTTTTACATATGTGGCAAGGTGCACATTACAGAGGGCCCCAGGCAGGATTTGATCCCACAACTCCCGGGTGAAAGTCGCACACACTAACCAGTCAGCCAAAGGGATATCTCTTTGGCCAAGTAGCCAAGGTGCATGATCATTTGGAGGCATAGTGACAGTACCCCACACTGTCACACATAAGAGGAGATTGAAAGAACAACATTTTAACACAGAAATATGAGTCCACTCAAAGTTGCACCACTGTACTCCATATTGTATGCAATCAGTTCTTATTCTATGATCCTTTGGCTAAAGTGTTGCCGGATATGTTTGGTGGTGCTTTAAAAGTGACCTTCACCACATCTGGGTTGTCTTTTTTCTGTCTCTCATCTTGACAAAACTCAATAAACTCACTTTGGGGGGTTCAGGTTAAATCAGTTCCCTGGCCATTCAACCGTGATGTCATGAATATTAATGCAGGTATTGCAACATTAGACAGAGTGACTGGTGCCAAGTCTAATGTGCTGACCTTGAACTTAAAAATCCAAAGTGAACCATTAGTGGATGACAAGTTTCACAAATTATCAATGACTTATAGAAACATCACATTGGACCTCAAGAGGCCTGATGCAAATTCCTGTCATGAATTTGTGCACCAGTTTTGGTCTAATAATTCCAATCACATCCACCTGCTCCTCTGCTGTGCTTCTAATCAATTCTTATCAGATCCACCTGCTTCCCTGCCCTTATAAGCCTTCTTCAGACCAGAATCTGGTGACAGAGAATTACGAGCCTTCAGTGAGTTTTATCCAATGTTATTTTTTGAGCCAACCTGAACCCCTGTTGGACCTGTTATGTGTCTTTTTGGATTCTGGCCTGTTTCTGCGGCCTGACCCTGTCTCTACCTCTACATTCTGCTCTGGGTCCTTCATGGATCTCTTACCTCCTGGCTCTGACCCTGGTTCTGTCTTCGACCCCGTCTCCAGATTTTGATCTGGATTCCTCTCCGTCATCTGTTCTCCTTGCTATGACCCCTGCTCTATCCCTGACTCTGGCTTTGGATGACATTTTGGATTGTCCGCGGATCTCTGACCTCGCAACTCTGACACTGGGTCAGTCCCTGACAACGATCATCTGTCTGTCCCTTACAGTTACTGTACCTGCTTACCCTAGCATGCATTTTTTTCATCCCAGCTTCCTCATAATCATCAAGCAAACAGGCTTACCTGCAGAGTTCCTGGTCACTCCATTCTAAGCGGTGATGTTGCACGCTAGCCGGCTTCTCCTTCTCCCTTCTGGGCTTCCCTTCAAACCCCTCTGAGTTTAGTGAACCTAAGTTCATTCCTGGAGATCAATTCCATCCTCTACTGCTGGTCATCACATCCGAACTCTCTCCCCAGAATAACCAGTTGCTGTCTCTGACCACAATGTCTTTCCAGCTTCTGTTCCACATCCCAATAAGTTGTTAAAACTTGCACTTTTTATCTTGTTCAATTTCTGGGTCCTCTGTTTTAGTTTATTACATTTTACCTAAATCTGATTGCATAATTTCAATGGGCTCTGTGTTACAATCCTCTAATTGCTGCACTTACCTTAAATAACTATGTTTTTTAACCATGTATTTTTGTTCTAATAAACTTTGCATTTGAATTACTTGGATATAACACTTACAGCACATATCCACAATTCCTCCCTATGGAGGGTGTTTGACTGTCTGCCAGATGACTTAAAGTCACCAGTCTAGCTAGTGATTGCGTAGGCCAAGACATTTTGTTTTTTCAAACCTTTTTTTTAATTGTGATTTAATATTTTCAGGTTTGGTTACAAAACAAATTGTGGACCATTTGTTATAATCCATAATCATATTAGTTAGCAAGAATAATTGAATGAAATACATAACTGTTAGAATCTATGAGTCATGCGTTTTTAATTAAATTATTGTAATAAAATTAGCTTTTTCGGTATTCTAATGGGACTTCCTGAGGTGCACTTTTAAAAAGAGGGACAAATCTTAAGACAGACCTTAAAGCAAAAGAAAACTGAAAGGAAAAGTTGTTTTTAGTTTAACTTTAAGCTGTGTTGTGTTTAAGATGGATTAGTTAACAAACTGAATTAAGGTTGCCAGTTGTTGGATTAAACCTGATCAGCCCTCTCTGAGGCGCTCTGCTAGTATGTTCTGCCAACACACTTTTTATGAACTTCCTCTTTTTCTCTCAAACAAACACTCATTGTACTGTTGCGTTTCCCCTGTTTCACTGTATCTCTCCTGTCTGCACCCCCTGTAACAATGGATCATAACTCAGACAGGAACCAGCTGCTTCAGCTATTGCATTAATATCTGTCCTGGGGTTTATTGGCCTGCCAGCCTCTGTAATCAAGTCAAAAGAAACTAAGCAATTCTTCTTCTTAATGGACAGCACAGCCTGGATCTGCTTTGATTAAGAATGGATACCATTCCTCTTTAACCATCACATTTGGACAAAAAGAGTATAATGGTGTCAGACTAAAACAGCTTAAAGCAGGCCACAGCAGTGTCCAGACTCTAACATAGTTCCCCTGAGCAAGGCAAACAGTCTCTGACCGCAGTTCGACTTCACTTGACATGTTTTGGTCCCTTCATTGTGTAAGAAGAAGGAGGCATTATGTGTGAGGAGGCAGGCAGAGCACAGTCACAGTTTGTTTGAAGGGCTGGTGAGCGAATGGGGAGCTGTGACTGTACAGTTATGGCGTCGGTCCAAGCAGAGCCAAAATGTTCAGTGGTAGAAACAAGTCGTTATTGTGTCATGCTCTGAGAAACACAGTGGGTTGTAGTGTGACATTGTCCCCAGCAGCAGGTCATTCAGCTCCACTTCCTTCCTGAAACGCCTGCAAGCTTAACGGTCTCACTGTTTTAACAGCAGCTCTGATCCAAGGCAGAACACTTTAGTTTGCACTAAAGCTATTTGTATATCTAAAAGGGGCATGTTACCATTTCAAAACAAAAAGGTGAGTATTTTAGTTTTTAAGAGGGTAACTGAAGGTCCTAATACAGGAAATGCTTTGATCAAAACACACCAGAGAGGGAATGTCTAACGGATCTCGTTCCAAAGACAGCAAGAGGGTCCTGAGTTCTAATCCCACCCTGCAATAAGTTTGGATGCACTCCTCGAGATGTGTGGGTTTTCTCCAGGTTCCTACCACAGTCCAAAAACATGACTGTTAGGACTGACATATAAAAACAACATCTTATTTCTCCACTGCTTTGTGTTAATCTATCACTTTGATCCTATGTAAATTCAATTGACTATAGCTTGATAAAATGTGTAAAATTTCCATTGGATGTATAAATGTAAAATATAAAGTCTATAAAGTGCCTTAATATGACATGTTTTGTGAATTGACATTGAATAAATAAGCTGAATTGAATTAAATACTTTCAAAGCATTTATTTCTAATCTGAGACCAGAGTAAGTCCAAAATTAAACAGCATTTCTTTTCATGCAGAATGCCTCCATCTGCTTACAGTTACAAAACAAAAAGATACAAGTGTTCATTTGTCTCCTCATGTCAGCCTCAACAACAGCCTTACTTTATTTACCCCAAATAAACTGTAAAGGATCTCTGAAACCTGGAGGATTAAGTTTATAAGTTGTTTTATTGTCTTTTAGAGTGGGTTAAGCATTGTTGTCCACATGCAGCCAAATCATCATATCTTTAAGAAGATCTATAACTGTGTCCAAACTTGTAAAATTGTGTAAATAAGCATGAAACCACATTACTTTAGCCTGAACGATTATTTGGTCGGTTTGTTCAGGGTCTAAAGCCAAACAACTCTTTGAGTGTGAACATTAAATCTTCATGGTTAATAATAAGCAACTCTTAAAGCTTAGTGTTCTGATAGCTTAGGTTGATAAAAATGTTCCCCCATCTCCTCAGATAATCATGTATCAAACAAACTCTCTCCTTCAGCAGAGGAAACACTATGTTATTGGCTGCCACATTATCCCTGGAAGCCGCCAATTTTCAGGATGTTCTTGCTGTCTCTCAGTGACAGCCTGTAATTCATCGCTATGATGAGCACCATGAGTCTGCTCCCATTGATGCTCCTCTTAACACTGCTTTGTGGAATCCTCCGTCTCTCTCTTAACTCTGGCATGAGGCTCACGACTTTTAACGACCACAAACTCAGCTGTAAATCTGTGGTAGTGGCCCTGTGTGCTTCCGGTTAGCTTCCTAGAATGAGTAGAGATGCTGCTCTGGGACTGTAAGTGAAGCCTGAAGCAGATCATGAAATATTTACAGAGGAAAATATGATAAGAGATATGTATGCTGGAGTTAGTGTTGGACATTGTGCCTTCAGGATGAAACATTCCTATGCAGAGGGCATCCAGTAAAGTGGTGGTAGTAATTTATTGGATAGCTGTAGAATGAAGACAGTACCGTCTGAGACAGAGTCCAGACCAAAATGTCTGTCTGACGTTAACCTGATAACTTTCCGCAGAGGATACATCATGAAATGTATTTTCGTTAATGGTATAAGGGTAGTTTAGGTTTCATTTTGAGAAAAGGATGTCAGGAGACGTTATTAGCAGTTGGTATCTAACCTGCAAGTAGATGTCTGACTGAACAATATCAGGTATAAAAACTAATTTGTTTGCACAGGATAGTTGAATTATGGCTAATAGGGGCTGTTCAAGTACCAGATGTTCCAGATGATTAAACAAATTTCAGTATTGGACAAAGAGTGATATCTTGGCAACCCATGGAAGCAATGACTGCCATCAGGCAGTGTAAGCAAATCAGTCTTCTACATTGCTGTGGATTAAATATGGCCCAGTCTAACAGCAATAAAGGAATAAAGTCTTGTCCTTGACCAGGTTAGGTCTAATCTTTGTAAAATATATATTTTTTTTACCTATAAAGAAAGAAGTTAAAAAAAGTCAAAAAGCTTTCATTTCAGCCATTGAAAGGTGAACTTCCTGGTGTGCTTTTGATCACTACTCTGTTACATTATTCAAGTACTCTGGAGCTTAAGGTCACAAACTTTTGGTCTCCTTCAGGATTTCCTCAAAGAGAGCAGAATTCCTCATTTCCTGGCAAGATGTCCCTGTTGTACAGCCGTGAAACCAAAGTAGTGTCTTTGTAACCCTTTTTTATAGTTTTTATGGTTTAAGATTCTTAGCCAACTTCCTTTTGACGGATTAACTTAATTTAAGTAATTTCTGCATTCGAGGGCCAGGAAGAAAGAATAAATGAAGCTGATTAATCACAGTTGATTTACAAATTAAGTAGAAAGCACTGATTTGTAACTTCTTCATTGAATTAATTTGAAATGGACAGCTTTATTTCCCATTAATGATTAAATGAAAAACAAACCTTTTGAAAACCACGCAGACCTATACCCCATGCTGAGAGGCATCTGTGCATACCAGTTGTATTCCTGCACCATACAGCAATGTCAGCTAGCCATACCCCTCCACAAGGTCAAAGCCAAATTCCCCATAGCCTCAACCCATCGTTACTTGTTGTTAACTTATACATAGTTGGAGGTAATGTGCCTGAAAGTTGCTCACCAGCCACCAGTGTAAGAGAAGAAGAGGAACAGGATGAAAACAGAACAGAAAAAATGTATATATTTGCTGAAATTTTGTTTTCAAGGCATACAAAGTATACCATTTTATCTTTGGTTCTGGCTCAATTTGAATACCTCAAATTAGAGCCCATATCTTCTGCTCCTGCCTCCCATCCTATCACCTTTCATGGGGTCAACAGTTAGATCTCCATCCAGGGAAGGAAAGGAGCTACTGACTTCCTAGGTGAATCTGAATGAGCCCCAGCCTCATGGACAGTGTTTTGCAACAGACATACACATGAATAATGCTCATCAAATTGGGATTGTAGCCTTCGGGAAAAAAAAAAAACTACAAAAAATAAAGGTTAGAAAAATCTAGAGAACAGCTAAAGTTCTCCATTATAAAACCCAAAACATATGAGGGTGTGTACATTGCCAAGTATCACTCTGAGTCCAGGTGAAAAAAACATATATTTTCCCTACCTGTGCGTAAGGTGGGCTCTGATAGAACTGATTGCTGGAAGCCTCTCTCTGGGGTTACACAGGGAGACAGAAAAAAAATCCTCATAGAAACCTAAACCTTGCAAAAACAACATTCAAATGATTGCCCTTCACAATAAACAAAGAAATGTATTTCAGGTTATGGGAAAATAAAACAGACAGGAGAAAGATTTGCCTTCATTAGCTATGATCTTTAAGATTAAATGAGTTTAATAATTTTCTTAATTATCCAGGTTTAAGATCTCTCTGGAAAAATCAAACCCAAAGTAGTTCCAATAAGTACCACCGCTTCATCTTTTTTACATCTCTTCCAAACTAGTCTGGACCTACTGCTTCATTTAAGACCCAGTAGATGGTTTTTAAGTTATGACACAATGCTGATCCATCTGACCAGACAAAGAAATTTATCTTAGCCTCTCTGTTGATACCGACTGTTTCTGGGAAAATCTCTCCATAGATAGTTTTTACTGTCCGAACCTCATGGTCCTTTATAATGAGTCTCACATCTTGCCTAAACTCTGAGCTGCAGTATGAGAGATTTCTTTTGATACTTAAACATTGATGAAAACACTTTGAACATATCCCCTTTGATTTCACATGTTAAGCACTTTTGACATTAAATTTATTGCTGTAAACCTGCTCCGTTTAAATCTCAGCTTAAACGGTTTACAAGGTGAAGCCATAAACACTGAACTGAATGTTTGTTTAAAATACTCTCTGCAGCAAATTAAGAGCAGTCCATCATAGGAATTGCAAACGGGTACCCTCAACTTGAACTTGGCTATGCTTTTTAAAAGCCATTTTGTGTCATAAACATTCAATGACACGCAGAGTCCTGTTAAAAAGCTCGGTTAAGAGCGCATTAGATGGGGGCCAGTGTGGTCTTTATGTTCTTTACACACATTTAACAGATTGCTCTGCTGTGTGTATTGAGGCAATGAAGCAGCAGAGAACATGCAGGTGAGCTTTCAGCTCCATCTAGAATACCTGTGTTAAGGAAATCTCTCAAAATGCTTGATATTCTTCAAAGTAAAACATTTAAGCAATATATAATTTATAGGAAATAACTTGTATCCTGGTTGTAAACAAAAAGGAGTTTGAAAACCTAATAATAAAGACAAATGATTGTTCTGTATTTGCAGTCAAAGGTTTGCTGAGGTGACTCAGTATACAAATAAAGTTTATGCGGTTTGCTGAACAGCTGGCGTGTCCATAAAGAGGAGCCAGGTTTCTTGCGTCAGCTCTCCGTGTTTGTGAGCGTGCAGACGGTGGTCCATCTGAAATAAAACATGGCTTTATTTCCCCAGGCTCTTTCTGCTCCGTTCAACATGCGCACACATAATCAATACTGATGCATGTGTCCACTTGCACTTGGAACAAGGTCGGTGTCCTTGAAAACCTCATTGATGTGTGGCTTTGAACATCAATTTTTTGGCCAACCCTCATTTCATTCACATACTTCCTATAAGATATTCTTCCTAGTCATTTTCTAAGTGTTATTCATCACATATTCATCAAATATGAAGTAGGGAAAAGGGTTAGTTATTTAGGCTTTACAGCTTTCAAAAAATACTCATTGATCAAATTTTTATTTTCCTAAGAGATTAATATAAAGTAGTGTTTAACTGTGAAGTGAGGGAAAATTATATTTGGCTTTACTTTCTTTGGATCAAAGTAATTTAAAAAAATGTAAGCATGGCATGTAGTTTTTGGCCTTACAAGGTCAACACTTAGTAAAACCACCTCTTACTTAGAAACGCAATTGGCTCAAGTAGGAGGATTAAGGCAGAGATAAGGCGCTTCCCTTCCAGTTGTTTATTCACCCATAGGGAAAAAAACTGAAAGAAAACCTGTTCAGCAGGTCAAATTAGACCTCAGCTGTATCCAACAATGAATCTAGCAGGCAGGTGTCTAAAACCTACTTGATCCTAAAATTAACAGACTTACAATGAAGCAGTGTAAACAAGAACTGATGCAATAACACACATCTATAAATCGACGAAGATCTCCAAATACTTTAACAGATCTCTTAATTTAAAGACTTAAATTTATGGTAGACCATAAAGTGCACATTACATTCCTCTTTAATAATCCATACATACAACCTTCCTGAACCTTGTAAAGGTTCTCAGAGGAATCTTTTGGTCCGAACGCACCACAGAGAAAGAACCCAACTTTAAGTCATATACCACATAGCAAATACCACATTACATCTTGAAACATCAATCAATTTACTTCAAAGATTATTAGTGAAAGCATTTTATATTGGAACCACAACTAGCATCAAAGAAATACTTTAGTCTGTTTCTAATTGTGTAATTATATAATTCAATGTGATACTGAAAACATATCATTATTCTAAATGAGTTTCAATATGCTATAAAGCTAAAATCCCATTAAAGTTCATTGCTACCAGCTTCACATATATAGTTAAGTTTTTCCCATTACAAAATAGTTCAGATCAGATTGGATGTGCACAACAATTTCCAAATGTTGCCACAAACTGCAAATTGGGCACAAGTATGGATTTTTACTGTAGCTGGTGGCAAACTGGAAATGGATTCTTCTGCCACTCCTATATTAAGGATAGATTTGTGGAGTTCAAAAGTATCGGTAGCTTGTTAAACCTAAGCTGTTGATCTGTGAAGATCCTCCAAGTAACCTTGACCAGCCGGTTAGTTTAGGTGGACAGGCTTGTCTTAGTAGATATATATTTGTTCTTTACTGCTTGTCTTCAAAGATAAGTTGAATAGCAGCTTCAGAGTTTGTTTTATTAACCAATCCTGCTCAAAATTTTGCAAAATGTTCAATTCTTGAAATCATAATTTTTTTTGGTATCAGAGTAAAGAGACTCTTAGATCCTTGTTGCTTTAATATCTATACCTGCTCTAAAAACACATCTATTTCAAACTATTGTTTTTAATCAGTTGTTTGCAGTGTTCAAAGTTCTGCACATAAACTTTGGCAACATACAGTGGTGGATTAAAGGGTAAATTTCCTGTGCTTGTATAACACTTTATCATTTGAGCCACAGCTGATCTGGAGCAGACGCACAGAAGTGAGCCCATTGGACCCTCTTAACTAGCAGCAGTATAACCCAAACAATAGGGGTCGGCACAAACGGAGAAACAAAAGATCGAGGTTGGGCAGTGCAACAATATACCACCAAAGTGCTGCACTGTAGAAAGACCTATTTTTGTGTCAATTTCTGTAAATACAACCTAAAGAGTGAGATTAAAAAACTCCACCTTAACTATATGACTTGTTTTGTGTGGTTTCTCAGAAACAGGAGGGAAATTTTAATTTCTTCTCTGCTTTTCTATTATTACCTTTTTTCTAGAAAGATGCTTTAAAGTTGTCCTCCAGAACGTTGCAGGTTTTGAAGATAGAAATTTATATTCCACTGTTATCTAATTTTAAGATGGGCTGAGAGACTTCTTCATGATTCCTACTTAGTCTAAAAAAAATCTGAAATTTATTTTTGCCAGCAAGATGTTCTGGAGAAGAATGAAAAATAATATAAAGTATGGAAAGGGGGTGCTGTTAAGGTAAAGTTTGGTTTTTAAAAGATGATTTGGAAAAACTAGCATCTCTAGATGTGCTAAAATATGTGAACAGATATTGAGAATCTCAATTACAAGATGTGCTACTATAGAAATTTTTTTTAATTACATTTTTATTCTCCACAGAAATTCGAGGCTGACTTTTATTATAAATGTGCCTGTGGTCTAAATCCATGTAATGTAACAACATTTGAAGTCACAAATTAGTAAGAAAAGTCGGTATGAGAATGGAAATGTAATGCTGTGGAACTTTGATCCACATTGTGGTGAATAAGATGATTTATCATTTACATTAACTGGAACATTTCAGATGAATAGGATTTGAAGCAATACTGAGAGACTGGAGGTTTAAATGACTTATACCATAAAGATCTGAATCAAAAATGGACTTTAACCGTGACTTCCTTGGAACTGAAATGAAATCCATCATGTATAATCATCCAACACTGTTTATTCAGAGGTCCTTAATTAAAATTTGACAGGTTAGTCTTGAAATACAGTTGAATTGTTTTTGTTGATAGTTATTACGAACGCTGGCACAGCACTGATGTTCAAAGACGGCTCGCTGAAAACACCGGGAAGTGTGGAAAACATTTGGAAACAAGAAGAACAACAGTGAACAAAGCTACTCCAAACCAAACAACATTCAGGGCTGCAAAGGATCATGAGCTTTACTTTGGAACTTTTATTGTTGCTGGTAGATTTGTTTTGCTTATTCTTAAATGTTAAAAACACAGAAAGAAACTGATGGGCTTTGAACTTCCTTTTTGTCTTATTTTTCCCAGACAAAGAATATTTAATTAAGCAGTATTTTTGGACTTCATTTGTCATAAAAAAAAAGATAAAACTGAAATTGGGTGCATGTAACTTTCAGCTCTGGAAACAAACAAACAAAAAAACTAATTAATTATTCAATTTTAGCCTCCTCTTCACTAACGTTCATCTTACATTAATTTGAAACGATCTACTTCTGGTTCAGCTTAATGCAGGAAACAAACACTCAATAGCAAAAACTAGAGAAAATGTTCTAAACAAACATAAATGACCCAAAAAGAAAACATATTTACAAATAGTTTAAATATGATGAAAGCATTAACTACTAAAATAAAAGCTAATATATGCTTTTGTGACCCAAAATACAGAAAAATAAGCACAATATCAATGAGGTCTTGAAGGATAAGATTTAACTGAAGGTTTAAGACATGAAAGTTTTATTGTGAGGTTTTGGGGGTTATTTTTAAAGCCTCAGTGTATCATTGCTTGGTTGCTGTAGAGTGTGGCGACTAGCTAGGATGGTGTGATCTTATCAGAATTGCTCTATTTTGTACATTATAGTTTCATAAAACGGTAAAGATTCTTGATTCTACAGGTCATAATGGTAAGAATCTCACAGTAAAATGGTGCCATTGTACAAAACATGGGTAGTTAAGAACCAACTGAGCATAATAGAATCTTATGCTTAAGAGCAAAGCATGTTTTCATCCGGTATTGATTCAGAATGTGGGATTGGAAACGTGCTCAGTTTGTCATTATCAGACACTTTTTGAGAGGGGTTTTTCGATGCAGGATGATAATTTTGGAAACAGTCATGGATTTCTTCCTAATTTCTATCCCACATCAGTTTGGTTATTTGAAACAAAATAAAATGCTAAATAAAAACTTTAACTTTGAGATCTAATCATGCTGTAAGTATTTAATCTTTCTAAGAAAAAACATAAAAGTCCCTCTATGGAGCTCTGTAAAAGAAGATCATATCCTGAAGGAGTCAGAAAAGATTGAGGCTGGGAAAGATTCAAATAGTTATTTAAAGAGCTGAACATATAACATCTTTATATTTATCCAATATGAGGTTCATTAAGTTTAAAATTGCTGTAAGTGATCTTAAATACCTAAACAAAACACATTTTCAGTTGTTTCAAGTTATTTCAAGATATTTTTGTATGTTTTCCTAAACTACTTAAATGCTGTTACCAGTATCTGGGTATCTACCAGCCACAACCTTCCTTTTCCTTTCAACACGTTTACAAAACTGCTGTGAGAAGATTAGAAATAAAAGTATGATGTAAAACAGCAACACTGCTTCTGTGGAGCCTTTTTTGTGGTAGAATTGGTCAGACACGTATTTGTGGAAAAGTATCGTCATTAAAGATCAAAATCGTTGTTGTGGTTATTTTAGACGGTCATCTAACTGGCTTTAAGGAGGCAAAGTTTGTAGCGTTATTTTATCATTGCCTTCTACTGTAGGTAAGATGTTCACTTTTAAGTTCTTTAAATCACAAACTGAAAATCAGCAAGAGATTTTTAGCGAGCAGCCCTGCAGCTACTCAAAGCAGAAACCGAATGTCTTGCAGTTTGACGAATTGGTAAGTAGCTTTTCCTGATTCTATTTTCTATACCTGTTAAATGTATGTTGTGATGCACAGTGAGAGTATGAGAGGTTAATATTAGGGTTAGAGTCTCCTGCAGCTGTGACTTTCAGTGCTCCAGTTTTAAACTGAAAACATCTAAAGACATTTAAACTAATAAACGGAAGAACAGGGAGTGTTTTTTCTACACCATTTAATAATGGTGACGACACGAGCAACCCTTTTTTTGTCCTGTGTACCGTGTTCATAGAGTAACAACTATAGAAATGACTTGATGTTCTCCTAAGGATAGGACATGGCTTACTATCCTGATGGACATGTAAATGGGTCACATTAATCTTTGTTTTTTAAAAAAGTTGTTTAGTAGGTAGATTAACATAACCTAGAGTTATTTGGACATTAATTAAAACTGACAAGTAGCAATGTTACTATTCAAAAGTGTAGCCAAGATACTGTTAGTATTTTAAGAACATATTCCAAAACTTATCAGATGTATTTGCTAGGAGAGCTAAAATAATTTCTAGTAAATTTCTGGCTAACAGGAAATTCTGGATTAAACATGCATGAAGTAAATAGACCATATAGGTTTTTATACAATGTTTGTTTTGTTTTTTTTTTGTTAACTTTCATTGTGTCCTTAACAATAGCTACATAACATTATCACCCTCATCTTGTATAAGCCAATACTGGCTCATGACAAACAGAGAGACCGATACAGGAAGTTTAGAGAGAGATAAGCGACCTATATTTACATCAGTGAGTAAACTACAAATAGTAGAAACAATTGTAATGCAATGTCTGTTGGCCTCTTACTTTCAACTGTGTTGAATGAAAACCTTGCATATCAAAAAGCTTTTTAACATCCTGCTCACAGATGTCACAGATGATGGTGTTGGAAATGCTAAATGGGACATTTTTGGAAGCAATAATAGCACAACTCGCTTTCCGAATGTCATACAGTACTTTCAAATATCATTCTACTGAAGTTAAAGGTATAGTTACTCTGTTGTTGGAGAGTGGGCAGCTAACACTGAACAGCAGCTGTTTTTCACCGATAGGTTTTAGTTGCAAGTCTGGCATTTAATACTTCATTGTTCAGTTGCAATCATGACTGCAACCAGCGACACATTTATTCCACATTTTGAGTTTATTATCAAATATATATCTTTAATAAGGCTTTAGCTATTAATCCAAAAATAAACAATAAGAAAAGCTACTTAATTTAAAGTGTTTTAGCAAACACTTGGTTTTGAATATTTTAGAAAATGAAAATCGATCATAATCTTTGAGGGGTAGTTCAGGCAGCCTTCTGTTAGACACAATTTGTTTTGTCCTTCTGTCTTCAAATTCAAATAAGATTAAATCCTAACAAGTTATTAGCATATTGTTAAGTCCTTGTTTAGCACAGGTAATTTTCACCTTACATGTTAAGCAAAATAAATGATTGAAAATGGAAAGAGAGTTTTCAAACGTGTTCATGTTATACAAATCAAAGGGCCGTGTTGTCTGGGTGTTTCTGCTGCTACCGTGATAACAGTAAACATAGAGAAACAATTTAAGAGGAACACGTTCACAGCAGTCCTGTTTATGAGTAAACAAACAAAAAAAATCTATTTAAATAGTTTGGAATCAATGTTAATTAGTAATAGTTTTAAACATCCTTTCAAAAAAGAAATTACATCCCAGGATAAGGCTAGTCTGTCTGTTACTTCGGACGGCAGCTATAAACTACCATAAATATAAAACATAAGGGGGATTTCTTTTAATTGATTAATCATCTGCATGTTAAAATGAAAATGAAAAACAAAAAAACAAAAAATAGATAAAATAGTTTCCTTCAGAGTGTAGTTCATTCATCCGACTGTCTTTCATTGAAATGCATCCAAAATCAAACTGATCAGCAGGCGTTAAAAGCTGCCTGTGGATTCCTACCAGCAACAACATATTTAAAATAAGTTCAACATTTTGGGGGTTTAAAATGAACTTTAAGCTTCAAGGTAAAGTGAACTTTGGTAAAACTTGCCCTGAAAAAGAAGCAAATCTAAAGAAAGAAAGAACATAACATGTTTCAACATCTCTCATGCAGCTGCTGGTTCAGAATGCTAAGACTGGACAACAACACGGATACATTCTCTCTCCGTCTCTTGCGTCCTTCTGTCTCCTCATGTTTAAAGTTTTTCTAAGGAAAAGCCCTCTCCTTGACACATCCCACACCAATATAACTGTTTCTCCACAGATGTGTCCATAAAACTTACAAAATAAATCTCATATCCCCAAGTATACAATAATAAAACGATGCACTCTGCAGAAAAAAGTCACAGGAAACTGTATATACACATAGTTTACTACCGTTTTGGCAGACAAGAACACAAACAAGTCCAGAATTGTAAACAGCTATTAACTCTCACTCTGAACAGTTTTGTTCCCACTCCTCAGTCCGTTACATTCACAGCTCAGGAAAATTTGTGCTTTAAAAAAATCCTTGCTACAATCCAAGGCCTTCTTTGTGTCATCCGGTCCACTAAGTAGAAGTGCTCATCTATTAAGTCAGTCTGGAAGAGAAAGGAGGCTGGTGGTCCACTCAGGGGAAACAGGAGCATCAGGAAGCAGTTCTGTTTCACTGCAAGTGGGAACTTCGACAGGTCACGGCATCTCTTTCTGTTCTCCAGATCTGTCAAAATTTGAATAAATGTTTAGGAGACACCTTCTTCGATCACGCTTTGCTTTATTGTTCTGAGAAGGTTTAACTGTGCTTTTGGTTGAGAAACGTCCGTGATGGAGGTTGGGGGATGACGGCGCCCGAGTGAAGACCGTCGGAGTAACTCTGGGTTTAGAGATGCAGAAAAACAACAGTTTAGTTTACTGTTGGGAGAGTCTTCAGTTTTCCTCATCCGTAAGCTCCTCCTCCGCTGTGGCCTTTTCAGGAATGGCCTCCAGACTGCGCCGGCTCTTGGAGTCTGAGGATCCAGAGGACCTGCCCACTCCTCCTCCTTTGCTCAGGTTACAGGTGAGCGCTGAGTAGTGGATCTGTTTGAGGTTTTCTTGGACTTCACTTCTGGCATGCTTTAATAAGTCAGCTTGACCCTGAGGATACAGATCAGAGCGATTACAGCAACACAGGAGGAGATCCATAGAGTCATGCAAATTAATCTGAACTTAACAGGAATCTGAAGCTAAATGTTAGAAATTACAGGTGATATGTACAGATTATCGTTAGACAAGGTGCTATATTGAATAATACAACCTTAAAATGACCATCAAACCAAAATGTTTTTTTTTAAGACATTAATTTTCAGTTTTATTCCTTTCTCTTCCTGACCTCACAGGTAATCATTCGATAATAAACTAAAAATTGCATCGTTTTTGGATTGTTAACTCACCCTTTGTAAGCACTGCCAGGTCATGCTAACCAGAATAATCTAGTGTGGGCGTTGTTATCAAGGAAAGCAGGATTCTTCAGACCTGAAGTTGTTTCTTTTTATAATCAGGGGGGGTTTAATAATAAATTCAGGAGAGTAACAAAAAGCCAAGAAAATTTTTTTTTAAAGGAAAGTATTTTTTAAACTCAAGTAGGACGTCCGTTCAGGTGGCAACATCAGGGAGGTAGATATCAGGAGATAGCAGGAAGCTAAAGCTACAACCACAATGATGTTCAGTTTTACACTTTAGAAATATGCGACATAGCTTCACAGAACATGTGGAGTTAGGATAGGCTGGGATTCATGTGGAAATATCACAACTAAGGTTCAGAGCCAATTTATGCTGAATAATAAGAAGACGACAACATTTGGCGGCACTGGGCCATCCAAATGACACCATGCATTAAATAAGTAACAATTTAAGTAATAACTATGTCGGTGCTGTTTTTTTTCTCTCTTTTTGAAAATGTGTACGATCAGAACTTAATTCATTATTTTTCCTGCTGATTCAGAAACTAACTCAGAAATGCCCTTTAGTTTCTTTTGGCTCCAACAATGAGAGGAACACAACTTGTCTTTTAGTGCTTCAGGTTGCTGGTTGACCGGTACTCTGAGTGTCACCTGATCTCATCCAATCCCTCCATCCCTCTCCTGGACATTCAGGATCTTAGTCACAAAATCCACATTAGACAAAGAAATGAAAGTCAGAAGGCGAGTACCAGACTGGCCAAATATATAGATGAACCAACAGGCTTTTTCTGGCTCATATAAGTTTCTATTTGAAGTCTTTAGGTCTGATCTGCTGAGTTTAACTTGTTTGTTTTTTGACTAGAATGGATAAAAGAGCAAACACCATGCAGGAGCTGATGAAGTATTGAGGGAATTATCCCATTTATGCATCAAAGCAGATGTCCCAAACTTAATTACAGTTTTTCAAATCAAAATCAATAAGTGTTTGGTTAAAGATAATGTTAATGATGTCAAAGATTCTCACCTTCAAAATGGTGATGTTCCATGTGAAGCTCTCCACAGCCTTATGCAGCTTCCTGCCCTTTAACCCTTCCTTTACAGCCAGATCATGCAGGTTTTCGTGAAACTCCATCGCTAAGAGAAAAGAGGAATAAAAAAGGATTAGGTTGGTGTCATTGAAAGAAGCTGGAAGGTGACTGGAGTCTGGGATCTGAGACTAAGGACCAGGCTTGTTTCTACTGTGAGGAAACCCTTCTGAGCAAAGATTATAGTTAACAGTGTTAACACTTTGCAGCAGAGAGGTCCAGTTTAAGTCTGTCTGTGGGAGACGTTAAGCATTAAGAGATTTCAAATAAAATCTTTTGTGTTCAAATTAAAGGTAGCTTGTAGGTAAGGAATGCATCTTTTTTCATAATTTACTAAATCTTTCAGTGTTTTTATAAACAGCATTGTCATAAAGTGCATTAGAACCGTCGTGTGAACATCCTGGAAAAGCATACATGATGAAAGCTAAAAGGATGACACACAAATGACGCTATTCTAAAGCGGCTCAGCATCGCGGCATCCAGTATTGGTCACCTGAGGGGCCACTTCAACATGAAACACGTCCCTAAGTGAGGACATGTTTCATGTTGAGCCTGCAGGAACAGGAACCCCACGCCCCAGAGGAGACGTAGCACAAATCACAGAGCTGTGACCGGCTTCTGCACGGAAACTCCTTCAGAGAACACAGACATTTCCGCTCAGTGTGGCTCGAAGACCCTGTCTGCATTGTTGCCATGGAAACATGCATGCTCACACGCAAGAGAGACAGGGGGGGGAAACCGCTTCATCAGGAATCACCATGAAGACTCCGAGGCTTAAAAGTTTAGGTTTCTGACCTCACAGAATAGCTCAGATGATTTTCCATATGCTGCTCGCATCCTGAATGTTTGAAAAATGTGCTGTAAGCATGCAAATATCCTCTCTTTCAGTTTCAGATTTACAACTTTAAATGCAGCAGCTGCTGCTGCGCACATGAGCCGTGACTGTCATGAGGAAGGTGCAGAGCTTCCTCCGTTGCTCTCAGACACAAACACACACACACACACAGCAGGGGCTGCCTAGCAACACTGTATGGAGTCTGGCGGAGAGGAAAAGGGGAAGCTTTCCCTAAGCAAAGCATAAGGAACTGGTGCAGGATAAGAGCTATACAGTACAGGATTCTCAAACTAAAAGATGACTCCACAATAATGTGCATTTGAGAGAATGACCCACAACTCTTAAAGATTAGAAATTATCAAGAGATTACTCAGCCACGACTGAAGAATGCAGCTAAATTAATCAGATATATGAAAAGAAAAAGCAGCAACAAATAATAGATGGTGGCTTCCAGTGAGGAAGCCGTCACTCCCCCGAATGAGGAACTGTCAACATGTTTTCCACACTGGCAAAACATTAAACAGTAGCAAAAAAGGCCTTTTTGCTGATTGGGGTTCATTATGACATTAAAACTTCCCAAAATGCATTAAAAGCTCAGACAACAAAATCATCCTTTTTTTTTGTATAAAACATCTGTAAAACAACAGTGATAGGAGGGACCTTCATTCAATGGCAACTTGATTATAAAACAAAATTATAACTGTTATTTTAACAATTACTAAAATTGTTATTATTACACAAAGTTTAGAATAAAAGAGTAACTATTGCCTTAAACATTAATTTTTTCCAAATAATTTTGGTATTTTTAAACAACCGAAAAAGTGTTCATTTGAAAAACTCCCCCACCCAAATAAAAAAACACATAAAAAACGAAATAACAAGCAAACAGACTGAAAAAGGGAAAATGGGACAAATCAAAAGACCTTACCAAATAAGAGCATCTTTACAAAGCAGAATATGAAAATTACTACCTTAAAAAACAATAGTTTGATCACGAATTGAACAAGAAATATTTCAGCTGTGATAACCTTCCTGAAGAATAACAAAAACTTTGGGATTCTTAAAGGACAATCTGTTGTACAATGGGGAGGTTTTGCCAACAAAATATATAGGGAACACTGAGATTGTCACAATAAAGAGAGACAAAAATGTCTTAATATTCTTTAGTTGTGTGGACAAGTACATGCAGGCTAGTCAGGCAGGGAACCTCAGGAAATCAAATTGAAAACTCTGATATATAATAACTGATAACTGATATATTGTATAATGCTAAAAATGGTGATAATGATAATGATTGTAATCTTTTTTTTCCTTTGTTTTTTTAAGTTTTCTTGTTCCATATCCAGAAATATTTAATTAATGGAGTAAAATGACAACCAAAGTCTGGAATTGCTCAGAATCATATGGTGGTTTGGATTACTGCTTACATGAGACAAATTCCAGATCCTCTGTGTTTGGAATTTCAGACAAATGACCTCAACTTAAATCTTGTAAAACTGTTTGACTCATATTTAGTTCTGTACCATCGAAGGGTGTTTATGGCTAAGCACGGTTTCTTAGGTAGATCTCTGTGGCAGGAGAGTTCTAGGAATGGAGAGAGATAAACTTCTAATGATATCTAAAGTAAAAATACCAATGATACCAAAACAAATTAACTTTCATTAATTATGAAAAAAGTCTTGGTAGTGATGGTAGTTTTATATTGCAATTTTAGTCCAGTCCATTTTTGCCTAAAAAGAGTTGGGTGTGCTGAAGCACAGCCTCACCGTAAAGAGTCAGGACACCAGACGATGAGGACTGTAGTTTGAAACCTCTGGTTTAAAGTAAGCATTACTTTTACCAACATGCTCCAGTCAGCTTCTCTACTGGCATTAAATGAACCTTTGGAACTAGCTAAATATTAGAGGGATGGCAAAGAAGTCTTCCTAACACTGTGGAAGCATGCAATAAGCATGAGAGACGCTTGGCTCATCAGAGTCACATTTATTGTTTGAATAAAGACATAATTAAAATCTAAATCTTCCTGAGGTATGAACAGGTTTGGGCTAAAGTGTAGGACCTGTGGTCAGCTGGTTAGAAAATCTCCCCCTGAACAGCTAGACAAATGTTTCCAAACAGAGAAGATAATTTCCTTCCTTTTTTGTGCTTTTTTCCATTATACATACAATGTAAATGTGTAATAACCTTCTTACAGACAGACAACTCAAGTTTTGCAGTAACAATTAAAGGCAGGGAAACAGCATACTATGGCATTTCCTCCAGAATCCTAAGATGGTTAAACTGTTAGAAAGCTATGTTGGAAAAGCTTAGCCGTTTAAAACCGCCATGTTTGTTTACCTTTGCTATCTCGGTAAACGAACTTTCTAATCCATGGTTAAAGGAAAACAATTCTGACTGGTTAAATATTCTCAGTACTGCACTTTATTTTCTTGATTTATTTTGGTTTTAACCATCATGATTAATCCTTTGTGTGATTTCACAGTTTTTTAAAGCTTCCTCTATACCTGCTGGGTCTCATATATTAGATGTTTCCAATCATTACCAGGTATTTCCCTTGAATAGGCCTGTGCAATTTCTACCAGAGGTTAATTGCGATTTTATTTTGATCTTCCTCTGTAGTAACCACAAGCATTAAATACGTGCTATAGATATAAATACCTGTAGAGATCTAATTAAATCAAGAAAAGGTTGTTAAGAATAAATATCTAACATCCCTATTAAATGGTTTTACCCGTATTTAATCAAATGGCAACATTTCTGAAAGCTTATAATTATGGTAATACAGACAGAGCCACCTTTTTTTTACCAGTATACCAGACAACAGACAAAGCTTTCCTGTTTGTCTCCAGGGTTTTATTGTTTCCATGACCTTGAATGCTCTCTTCTCTACAGACTACTGTTGCACTGCTGTGTGGTAAAGTGCCTATTTTAGCTCGCATGCATGGATCTGCTTGCTGCAACCCTCTTCCCTTCAGTTTGGTGGCAAACCTACTTTAAGAGTATTACCACTACCAACAGGACTTGATATAGAAATGGGACAATTACTCTACTTGAATTAAACCTGACCAAAAGTTGAGTGTTTATGCGATTTGGAATTTGCAATTGTTCTACAAACGCAACCCTAGAAGTTAACAGACAACAGGAAACTGAGGAAATGTA
>JAUZNJ010047403.1:0-31645 GCA_034780135.1 Jordanella pulchra
CAACTTTCACGGTGTGATTTAGTTTTTTTTATTGAAGTGCAGAACTTATGGCACCTTGGAGACACCTGGTGACAATGTTTGTATTTCTACAAGGCGTAGACCCTGTCTACTTATAGGGCTTGGTCATCAGATAGTTTAAGGGGAGAAAATGCCAAAATAAGGCTGATACCTCATTACACCCATGGCAGTATCCTCGATGGATGGATTTATTTCAAGTTAGTGAACCATTCCTATATACTTACACCAAGACAATTTAACCATTACAAGGAAACCACCAAATGAATTGTTCAGTAAAACGTTTGTTGTTGTCCCCAACTCAAAAGAAATCTGTATTTGCTGTGCTACATGGAATAGGGCCCCCACCTGTTGAAAAACGAGCACACCTCCAAATTGTGCATAATCTGGGAGAGGGATGAAAGCTGGGAGTTTATTAGACTTTAATTCAAATTCAGCTTTTCATCCTGCTGATGAACTAATAAATTTGATGCATCATCAACTGTATGACTGAAACTGATGTTCGAGGTGCAGAAACCTCCAATGTTTTTGTACACCACTGGATGTTTATAAACCTCCGTGAAGGTGGCTTGCATGGATTTATTATTGTCTAACTCCACTCTTCGGATGTTCACATATGGTTGTAATGTTTTTCTGTGTCATTGATTTCAAGGGAAGGATGACAGGAGATTTTTTTTTCCACTTTCTGCTCAGAATTGTCTTGAGTTTATCCGACTACTTCATCCGTAATTGTCCTGATGTCCGCTTCCTATACAGAGTTCTCCTACTCGAACATGTGTGCGCACAAAGCGCTCCGGAAGCTGAAGGGTCATGTGGATCTGGAGCACCAGTGTGGCTACATCACCATGCTTAACTCCAACAACAGGCACCGTCGCAGGACCAGCGATAGCGCTGAGTGTAGAGGTACGGGGAGAAAGCACAAGTCCAGCAACTGTGGCTGTTTAAAGGACAAGACTTATTGTTAAATTAGCTGCAATGCCCTCGCTTGTTCAAACAGATGGCACTAATTGTGTGAATTAGAGAAATATTGCTCACAGTCCAGTTTAATTACACTGTTTGTCTGCTTAATTGTGTGCTTTTTTTGCCCTAACCTTTGCTAATGGATGAGAAGGAAGCATTATTAGATTTTTAATATGGGATTGAATCTTCCGCTTGATTTAAATTACAAATTATGTTTTAAACCTACTATGTTGGCTCACAAAAACTGATGTGCTGATCTTTTATTTGTGTTGAAGGAGAAACCCATCTAGGTGGAGGCCTGGATACGAACGGCAGCACAGAGTCGTTTGAACTTGTGACAGAAGAGAACGGCGACGGCAAAGTAAAGACAGAAGGTAGGCAATTTATTTTGTTGCAAAAATATTTGCAAGTCTGTGTTCAGGGTTTTCTTTTTTTGGCCTGTTTTTTTTAGGTTGTTTTGAGTTCTAGGACGAGTGAAAGGGGCCGGACAGATGGGGCTGAAGTGTGACAAGTGGTGCCGCCTGAATTCAAAAGCAGGACTTTCTTTTCGGCGTCTCATGTCGTTTCTCCCTTGCCAATCTCTTTCTCTCAGCTCTTTCATCTGAAGATGAGTGGGTCCCTCTTGAACTGTGCTTTGGCATGCCCCTCTTCAGCTCGGAGCTCAACCGCAGAGTCTGTCGAAAGATTGCCTCACACAAACTCTGCAGCAATGAGAGGTAAAAGTTAAAGTCTCTTTGCTTTTCTGTAAAACGCTGCAAAGGGTTGTGCTGCTAGACTTTAGTTTTGTTGTTTCTCTTTCAGCCTTCAGGAGCTGCTTCACTCCAGCCGAAAACTATCACTCAAAGTGCTGAGCTTTGTTCATTCGTACCAGGTAAGAGGTCTTAGTTGATATTTCTTTTGTTGGAACTGAGATGAAAAATAAATTGCCCAACAGAGTCTGATAGCCTACAGAGGCTGATATTTGGATCAAATGGAAACAGGTTTATCAGTTTGTTTTCCAGCTCCTGCTTCAGGGAACACCAACGTTCATACTGTATTTTGAACATTACTTGTCACTTATCTCTTTTACAATCCAAATATTTAGGTTGCCCTTTTTCAAACTTGATCTTTTATTTTTCTTTTTCTTTCTATTCCTCTGCTGGGATTTGCTCGACTCCATTACGTCCTTATTTAGTCAATTCAATCAATATTGTAACTCTATTCAGATAAAACAATCTGTAAAACATAAATAAAGTATAAAAAATTCAACAGGATGCCATCAATAAATTGGAAAGTATTTGTATGCAACCACAGCTACTGGTGTAGGAATTGGTAAATTAATAGTACTGGAGCCCTTTAACTGAGTGAAATGTGGTAGAATTTTAAGCACAAGCAGAAGTTTTAGTCACTTTAAATTTAATAATTTCTTGTTGAGAGATGTGTTTTGATAAAGGTGTTTATTTTAAATCAGTTTACTTCAGCAAAGTGTTGATTCATGACATCTTTTTTAAATGAAGGCCCCTTAAACCGTTTCCCACTTGCCTTGAGGCGGAGACCCCTTCCTCTTTCTGTTGTTCTGACCTCTAAACTTTGCCCTCTATTAACAGGACGGTGGGCAGCCTTCCGACCCAGACAGTGGCGTGTCGAACCCTCTAAGCCAGCCTCCAGCTGAGTCTGGCGTTCCCCTGCCATCACTTAACCTCCTCTTCAAGGATGGACAGCTGAAGGAGTGGAGCGGCCGGGCCCCTCCCCCTCTGGACATCTCGTCGCTGCAGAAAGACCAGCCTTCATAAAACAGGCCCAGTTTTTCCACAAGTACATATTTTAGCAGTGGAAATGGACCACCCCTCCCTTTTTTTTTATTTGCAACATCAGATCTCAGTGAGGACATTTATTATTAGTGGTCCAACCCTGAATCTTCATACCTGCTCACAATCAATGCTGTTAACATCCTTGTTCATCCATATGAGCGATGAGAAACGTTACCCCATCATCCCTTTGTTTATCCACTGTTAGAGGAAGAATCCTTCATAAACACTAGTGCCCACCTCTTCTGTTTTGTTGTTTCCCTGTGTGATTCCCTGTATTCCTAATAGGCAGTGTCATCCATTGGAGTGGTGCTATAATCCCAACATATAACAGCGATGCAGGTAAATATTTTGTGTTCTGGTGACACCCATCCTTCATTTATTGCTGGTTTATTTCTTAAAAGTATAGTGAAAAACGACCCCCTTCAGCAACCATTTTAACAATATGCAGGACCAAGTGTTTGGATTTAGCAGCCGAGTTGGAATCCAAGCCCCCTCTTTGTTTTGTCACATGTTCTGTGGTTTAACGCATGATGCTGTTGCACAACGTAGAAGAAGAAATTCCTTCCCTCTTTATCTCTGATTGGTGACAGGCGGCGGGGGGGGGGTCACATGTTAATTGCACTGCGCAGGATTTGTTCAAACCTGCGGATGAATAGATGTCATGTCTTTTTATTTTTTAAATGTAGGATCAGCTGTAGTGAACATTATCGCATTTGGAGCTCTTGTTTACGAGAAGGATGTGTTTACTCGAGGGAACATTTTTTTTTTTTTTTTTTTTTTTTTAATAATTGACAGCACCAAAGACATTTTTTTTTCATTAATTGTTGCCTTTATTATAATCAACCAATCAAAAGAACTCAGGCCTGGAATCAAAACTGCTCATTAGCTTTATTTTTCAGCTCATTATTTGACCTTTTTTATAAGTTTTGCATAGTTTCTGTACATTTCTCTAAAATCATACAACTAATTCAATAATAATGATAGGATAATAAAAGTCCTATCATTCCTATTTGACCTGGATTCTCTGCATTCCACTCTGATTTGGACAAATTATGATTACAGGCGCATCAAAATCAGCTAGAATGTTTTCTTAAAGTTTGTTTACTTTATTGGATCAATTTAGATAGTGATAAATCTGCATTCATTGCACATGTACCATCTTTCATTTGTTTAGTTTTGTTTATGTTATAAATACTCATTAAAAAAAAAAACAGAGAAAAAAATATATATGTATTTATGTTTAAAACATAAATACATATATTTTATGGCCTAAGTAGTCATGGATACCACCGACACTGCACAGGAAGTATAAGCCACAAAAAAATTAATGGTTGTCTAAAGTTTTGTATCTAATCATATATATGGAAAGTTGAGCATAAGGAAAAAGTCTTGTTTCCAGAAAGTCTTCTAGCAAGAGAGCTAATAGCAGTTTTCAGAGGATTTGGAATCAAAGACCATTATTTAATTTTCCATCAGGACTCTGCGCCTAACCTGAAACCCATGGCTTATTAAGAAAAAAATTAGACCTGAGACCCAACAGTGGACATAATCTGACAGTATAATATATGCAATTTCAATCAAAACTTGGTTGAAACTTGCATATATTATACTGGTGAGAAACAGTGGACCAACAACCTCTTTGTATTACTCTTTTAATCCACTAAACTTTCCACCAATGTGAGCTTGTTGGGTATCATTTACATTAACCAGAATAACTGTATGCTTTCACTTTTCATATATCTTCTAGTGTTATAAAGGTATTTATTGAGTTTACTTTTTGAATACAACTACAACGTTAGTTCAGTTCAGATCTTTATTTGTCTTACGTAGGGAAATTTGGTGCAAAGCAGCAATCAAAGAATCAAGACTTAATCCACATAACAGCACAGATACTGAACCCAGCATTGAGAAATAGAACCATCACACGTTACACGCCATGCTTGGTCATTAGGTGTTTGATATTTCAATTTACCGAGATGCACCTGTAAATCTGCTGATTACCCACCCCACCCCCTTTTTTATGATTGCACCTGCCTCTCTCTCTCTCTCTCTCTCTGGAGGAACCACAGCCTGTGTGCAGTTCTGTGCTCTCTCAACCAGCCCATCTCTCTGCGGGACTTTGTTTACAGCATATTCAGATGAGAAAGAGAGAAAAAAAATGGGGGTTGTAATCTAAAGTGAAGGCTGTTTTTTTTTGTTGTTTCTGCAAAAGACAGACCCCAGGGGTCGTAGAATGGAAATGCTAATGCATTGCCCCGGCATCAGCTGGCTCAGTATGTGTCTGAAATTCTTAGTGCATTTTCCTTTTCCTCTCTGCATTTTAAAATGTTAAAAACTCGTTTTGCTGAGTTTATTTTTTGAAGGAATCCCCTCCCCCCCCCGCAGTTTTGACCCACTTGTTGAAGTTAGAAATAGACAGAAAAAAATGGACTAAAATGTGGTCCTGATAAAGCATGATTACTGTGTAGAAACTGTGTGTGTATGTTGTGTATGCGTGCGTAATGTGCACTTCACTTCCAATCTTTCCAGTAACCCCCTCCTTATCTACAGGTCATGGCTCTTTGTTGCATTTGCTCATTTTCGCCTTCAGTTATACATCTACCTTGGGTGTTTAAATGATAGTTTTTTTTTTTTATTTTTTTTTTATGTTGACTAAAATTTTAGGATAAAAAAAAATCTTTGTTGTAGCTTGTTTATTGGGTGTGTGACATCACTGACTTAAAAAGAAAACACCCTTATGAATAAATGGGTTTAAAAAAAAAAAAAAAAGTGAGAAAATTACATTCCTTCACTACGCTCTGCCTACATTTCTGGATACATATGATCACAAATAAATATGTAAAAAGTATAATGAAAATATAAATAAATATGTAATAAGAGTGAGTTTTTCCCTCCTTAAAGATGTGTTTGGGTCTTTTTACTGATAGCCGGTCACATTGTTTTAATTCAGGCTGTTTTTCCCAGTGCTGTGAAACAGATGGTCCAAAAGCTGCAGCAGTCCGGATGCTCCGTCCATCTGTCTTAAACATACACTATTCTTCTCCAGATTTTTGAAGAAAGACTGGCTGAATGCTAGTAATAACTATCCTCAGATGTGGGTCTTCATTGCCACTTTTGTGCCTGCCATCAAAGCCCAGAAACAAGAAATAACCTTGATGCCACTTTGGTTTTATAACCCGATTTCTGATCTGCCATTTTTTTTTAACCAAGGTTTTACAGAGGGTGTTTTTTGTTGTTTTCTTTTAAATAGATTAGATTTCCAAGTACTAAAAAGGTTAATAATTAGGTAAAACTCTTGATTAAATATGCTATAAATAATGGTAGTATTTGATCCAGGTGCAGCTTTTTCCCACAAATTTTACTTGATAGACTTCTGATGACATCTTTAACTGAAATGGTTTGGGTCAAATCTAACATTTCTTTTTTGTCTTTATTTTAGTTCCTACTCGTTTTAATTTATACATGCTGGGAAGGACAAAAAGAAGATTAAATACATTTTCAACCCTTTGCTAAAGACAAACATTTTTACATCACCTTATGTTGTGATGACCTCCGGCACTTTTTTTTAAAAAGCAGACTAAATTTAAGGCCAGTCTGAACAGAAATGGAGACATTGAAGGTAACCTTAAGAGAGAGAAATTTAAAAAAAGAAAGAACTTTTCAAATCATATAGGAATACTGAAATGGTGTAGTGGTTTTAGTCTGTTACATTAAATATCTTACCAAAAACACATTTTATCACATGAAGAACGGCGCCAGAGTTAACAGTTTTTTTGTTTTGGCTCAAAGCCTCTACTTTAATACAAGCTTTTTTATTCCTCTGCAGATTACTACAGAGCTATTCTTTTTAGTCTTCCTGAAGAAACTCTTTACAACTACTCTGAAATTCAGCTGCACAGTTTCTGAAAGTAAGCCCACTTTACTCCAGACTGAATTTTATACTTTTAGGGGAGATCGTAATTAATTTTTAACGGCCTTTTTTCGTTTAAGCTGTTCAGATCTTCTGAAAAATATGCTGGTCTATCCAAAAAAAAGAAAGAACAAGATTGTAATGTGGCAAAAGTTAATATTACAACCTTCAATCATGGAGCAGCCTCACTGCTGACCATAGAGCAGTGTTCTTAAAACAAGAAAAGAAGAACCTTGAATCACTCAAAATATAGTTCTTTTTTTAACTTTAAGTTATTTATACAAGTGTGTCAGTCCATTTCTTTAATTATGGACTGTTATAAAATTTTTCTACTGCAAATTATTAACTTTTATGTATTCCTTCATCTTTATATTTATGTTTTAGCTGTATGGTTTATTTTATTGATCAAGTCATCATTTTAAATACTTTTACACTACTCAGGATATTAAAAACTGTACTTTTTAGGTAATTTTTTTCCCTAGTTTTTTTTTGTAACATCTCCTTGGTTTTGCATAAAAACAATCCTATAAATAGGGTGCCATGAAAAGATGAGAGAATCCCTGAAAAACTACAATATTCTACTTTTTTGTGAAGAACATGAGGTGTGTATGTGTGGTTCGCCTTACCTCCACCGCAGAGGTGGAGCTCAATCTAATTGGTGTTATTTCTCAGGCCTTCCTTGCTTCACTAATTTCCTAGCACCACACACAGTTATACCACAGGAGGCATTCTGGGAGGGTAAAGTGGGTCACGCCACCTGAGGATAAGATGCTCTGAGAAGCGGTCAAATGTGCTGCATGTCACCACTCTGAAGGTTTGCTTCCTGATACTTTTTCAGCCTGCACTGATGTGAACCCTCGTCAGCCCCATAAGGATCTGCCAGCTGAATTTATCCAGCAGATTTGTTATTTTTGACTCCAGTCATCAGATTGGGGGATGCTGCAGGGCTTCTGCTGAAGAAGAGGGGAAGGCAGTAAGGAGAAAAAAGGAGAGCAACAAAATCAGAGTGTAGAAAAAGTTGTGTCAAGAGCTCACATAAAGAATGAACGCATGCTGAAATGATGCTAGCTCTTGCACTGTGAATATAGATGCATGCTTTGTCATTCTTACATCAGTGCAACTGAAAGCAGAAGTGGATGATCCTCCCTTCTATCGTATTGCATCAGTTTTAGTTCAGTCCATGATGCTGCATATAATAGCTCTCAGAGCTGACTTGAGGGCCCGCTTTTGTTTTTACTTTGAAACTACGAAAACTTATATGAAGATGATTGTTTATTTCTGAATAAAAGTTCAAACAATCCAAGTATTTCCTGTATATTCCATTTAAAGGTTATGAACTGCATCACTACAACTAGTGAGGTAATTTCCCACAGACAAAACTCACTTGATGCATCACGAGGAACTCATAGTTTTAACTAGATATTTCTTTTGCAGAAGTAGGTCTTAAACGTCCTTTAATGGTATCTTGTGTGTCAGACCAAATAAAGCAGGGCTCTGTTGTTAAGTAAAAAGAGAGTATTTTATTCATTTAAAGTATTGCATTTTTCAGGAGGCCTTGAATCAATCGTTTTTAGAACCACCTTCCAAAACCGCTACAGCTATTTATCTTCATCTATCTTCTTTGTGATCTCTCTACCAGCTTTGCACAAGTGGTATGTTTTTGAAAGCCTCAAACTTTGTGACAAAGGATAAAAAATATCTGTAAATAATTTTCTAGTCTTGCACGGGATTCTCCGTTGAATTACGATTTGACCAACCCATTCTAACATATTAACGCTCTGAACTAAACATTGGCTTTAATCTTTTGCAGCCTCTGCTTCTTGTACAGGATTTGCTTCTATTTACCTCCATCCATTATCCCTGCAAGATACAAGTAGTATTCTACAGTTTGATGCAGCCACCTCAGTATTACATTATTGGGATATGTGTTCAGGGTTTTTCAGCATCTGTTACAAAGGCTTAAGATGTTTCCCGTGTTTCAAAGGCTTTATTTACTAACCTGCATATATGGATGACTCCATGTCTGCACCAAATGGTGTTAAAACATACCAAAAAAAGCTATTGGCCATCACCTAAAATGTTATGATTTTCTAGCCAACCTTACAAAGAATTGAAGTTTCAGGAAAGAAAATTGACATGAAGAAGATAAAGCAAAGGCACAGAAGAGACAGAAATGTTCACAAGAACAATGGTGAGAAACTGGAGGTGCTCTTATATGATGAAACCAAAATAGCCTCTTTTCCACTGAAAGCCTCAGAATATAAAGCCTCTGGATATGATTTAACCAGGTAATAGGAATCTATGGTGATTCATCAGCTTGCTTTCCCATTACGACACAATCAGTCTGAGAGGGACTGCACTATACCTTTAATCCAGCAATAATAGTAGTAATAAGAACATACAAGTGATTCTTCCTTTATTTCCACTGTCAGCCAGCTTTAAGTAAATCACTAAGTTTATTTGATGTTTCATTATTTTTATAAACATGCATATGGCCACTTGCTTTTTAGCTGTATGATTCATTTAAAATACCCACTGAAAACTAAGTTATAGAATTATTTTCTTTTATCATAATAACCCTGTAATTGTCAAAAAGAAACGTTTCTAGTCTAAATTGTGGTTAATGTAGCTTTTGGTCTGCATGCAATTTGCTATCTGTGAAAAGAAAACAAACACGCTAACGAAACGTTTTGTGTTGTACACTGGAGGAGGGAAAATCTTGGTGTAGATTTTATTTCTTGACTTGGCATCAGAGAAGGTGAGGCTAAATAGAAGGCGATCCTGCAAGTAAAAATATTATATGCTGTAAAACCCTTGAGGTGAGGGAAGAAGTTTACCTTCTGACCAGGTTACACAAACATGGAGCCAGAGCTACAAGAGAATGGTTTGAAGTATAGTAATGCAAATTCATTATAATGATAGTCCAGTCAAAATTAAAGACCTAGATAAAATGATGAGCTGTATCATGACTTGAAAGCTGATGTTCAGCGCTCTCTATTCAATCTGTGTTTGGTTTAGTTTGCATTTAAAGTTTCGTGGGGGTTTTTTTTGTACATTTTAAAGTATCTCATTAAAAGAGATTGATGGAAACAACAAAATTTAATTTAAATTACTGAATTCACAAAAAAACAGTATTTTAACACTTGCTTAAGGTGGTTTTTAACCTTTTTCGAAGAAGAATAAATTTCAGTACAGTGGACATGGAAACGTTCGTCACAGTAAACATTTACCTCACATGACTTATCAACTCTTTCTAATGCCAATGTCTTTAGTGGATCTATTAGAATCGCACCTCTCAACATCTCTTAATGCCAACTGCAGTTACTAATTCTAACTGGCATTCGTTACATTTTCCATTTTCTCACGCTTGTTCTGTCAGGGTCGTCGTTGGGCCGGTGCCTATCTCCGGCACTCTACGGGCGTAAGGCGGGGTACCCCCAGGACAGGATGCCAGTCTGTCACAGGGCAACACATAGATATATACAAGGACGCACAACCATGCACACGCACTCACACCTAGGGACAATTGAGAGATGCCAATTAACCTAACAGTCATGTTTTTGGACTGCGGGAGGAAGCCAGAGTACCCGGAGAGAACCCACGCATGCACAGGGAGAACATGCAAACTCTGTGAAGAAAGACCCCAGGATCGAACCCAGAACCTTTTTGCTGCAAGGCAAAAAGGCCACCGTGCAGCCGCATTCATTACAACCTTAGTCTATTACTGATCTATGGGCCACGCTAGCTTGCTACATCTACTTCCTGTTTATTAAAGCGTAACCTACATTTTTGAGGACCTTATTTTACAAAACATTATTGAAACTAAAAGTGCATAGAGAGGGTCAAAGATATGGTGGTGAGAAGAATCCAGCAACATCGGAAATACTATTATAGGCAGACCAGCTGGCGTTCATCAGAGAAAGTTTTTAGAAGTGCAAAGCTGGTACTCTAAAACAGGGTAGAAAGGGAGTCGTTACAAAAGTAGGAAAAACACAATATTTCATGTATCTTGGAAGTTCTGCTTTAATATGTTCTACTCTGTGTTTGTCACATAGAATCCCAATAGAACGCATCAAAGTTTGTGTTTTTTTTTAAGCCTGATTGTAAACAGAGGCCTGTCTTTGGTCTGAACAAACAACTTTACTATGAGTTATGAATATTCTTTCCAGTTGTCTCACTACTCATTGGTCAAACTGGTTCACAAACCCTTTCTGTTCCTCTTTATTTACATAAAACCACATTTGATTCCTTCCACTACCTCTCAGCCCCCCCCAACAGCAGCTCAACGTTTTTTATTCCCCACCATTATTTTCCAGCACGGATGTCACTGTTTCCTGGAAAGTGGAGTTGTGTCATTGTGGAGCATAGCGAGCAGACATTTCCCTTCACCTTTGGGATATGATATGAGGGCAAAACAGCTCATAACTGAGAAGAACAGGCAGGGCATGAGGCACTGCAAACCTAATGGAGACATTATAGTCCCAGTGGGTGATGGTGAGGAAG
This sequence comes from Jordanella pulchra, assembly GCA_034780135.1. Classification (NCBI taxonomy): domain Eukaryota; kingdom Metazoa; phylum Chordata; class Actinopteri; order Cyprinodontiformes; family Cyprinodontidae; genus Jordanella; species Jordanella pulchra. Next base: position 11,179 of record JAUZNJ010047403.1, read on the forward strand.
GAAATGACTGTGCAGCTTCGGTTGCTACATAGACGGCATCCAAACTGAAAGAATATGTATTTTTATGGTGACATTTTCATCACGAAAGTGAGAAATAAGGTCAATAAAATCTAAAATGAACAATAAATTGAACCAACACAAAACGGATGCATAGAAACTGAGCTGTACCGTGACATTACTGAACTATGACTCTACTTTGAGCCAAGAGACTAGCAGGGGGGCCCAACAAGTGCTTTTATTCGTCAAAGAAATGGATGCTCTGCTACCTTTGTTCTTTGTGACGGTTTTATCGTGCGACTGACTGGCGAGCTATGCAGGGTTTGCCCCACGTCTCTCTTGATGAGTGCTGGTGATGGAGGGATCACCAGCAGGAGGGATAAGTTGGTATGAACACTAGATAGATTTCCTCTGTCTCTAAGCTACACAAACCTTATGTATGGTAACAAAGCAGTTTTCTATTTTTACAAATTTAACAGTTGTGTACAAAATAAAATAAACAAAATTAGACTAATAGGGAAAACATGTCTGGTATGTTGTCACTCATATCAGAAAATAGTTTGTGAGGCTTGGTTATGTCAAATAGAAAAAGTAAATGTCTGTGTAATGTTTTTGTCCTTACATAAGGTCAATTATATTTATATTATAACTATATTATATTTTTAATATATGTATATTTACTTCAACTTTATCCACCTAGGAAATTTACATTGAATCTATTTTAATCTATTTTTGAAGACAGTTGTAGAGTATTAAGAGTATTCAAAAACATTTAAAAACGATGGATTTGATTTCTAAAACTTTGAGCAAGACTTTAAACTGGCCTGTTGAGACCAGATCCTTTAATTTCCAGACTTTTTGTAAACTGCTTCATTTTTGTGGGGGCAAAATACTGAAATGCGACCTTACAAGTGTAGTAAAATGGTGCCTTCTTCCAGTTGGTTTCATTGTCCACAGAAAATCTGCAACTTTCCATTGCTTCACACTGTTAAAATACTAATAACTTATTAATAAATGTTTACTTTAATGACAAGTTAAATACAATTAAAAAATACCTAGCAGTAAGTTAAATCAACAGTATTTAGTTTTATGTTGCATAAAACACATGTTTCATGTGCGGTACAAAATATATAACTTCATTCTGAAACTGCGCCTCCATGTGTTTAACAGAATATAAAATAAATATGTCCCTCGGCATCTTGCCTCGGCTCTGAATTAAAAAAAAAGTTTAACTGGATGATTTTGTTTTTTCTGTATTTTTATTGTTAATGGCACACTTACACTACATAATACAGAATGCTCTGATCAAAGCTGCTGTATAAAGAAAGACCTGTGATGTAAATTTACGTACACTTCCGCTTTAAAGGCGAAGCTGCGTCCTGCCAGAGAGTCGCTGTTGATACCGAGCAGTCAGATGAGACCCACCTTCAGTCTGACGCTGCCGGCTATAGATCTGCTGCTCTGTGCGTGCGGCTTGAAGAAAGCACTCTGTCTGTACTTAAGTATTTCTTTTCTACTTTTTTTTTTTTACATATATCCATACATTTTATCGGAACCTTACGCAGAAAGCCCATCAGGTGAGGTTACACCTGTGTTGCTGTTCTGATCTCACACCACTGTGTATTCTTCCCTGAACCCCACTTGTTGATGGGGCAGCGGGGCTCTCTCTTTAATTCGTATGCGTAGTTTGGATCCAACTCTGTCCGACGCTGGAAGTTTCGAGCTACGCTGTTTCCTGACACATGGTTGCAATGGGAGGCGTTCGGTAACAGCCCTCGGCATCGGATTACACAGGCAGGCTGCTGCCAGGTAAAGGCAGCAGAATGGGGAACCAGATGGACAGGTTGTCACATTTAAGTTATGCAGAAGTTCCCACGGTGGATCCGAACGGTCTGGATACCGACGATGGTCCGCGAATCGGAGTCTCTTACATCTTCTCAAACGACGACGACGAGCTGGAGGACGGATGCGCGGTGGATGGAGGAGAAAAGGGCGCAAACGAGGAAGAGAAAAACTACGATCAGCGCGACGAGGTAGAGTGCGCCGTCTACCACAGAGATGAGTGCATCTACGAGAAGAGCGCAAAGTGCGCAAACCTGGAGGTTTACTCTCCAGAGAACCTGCTCAACAAGTGCAAACCGGGAGACCTGGTGGAGTTCGTGGCCACGGGTCAGTACCCCCACTGGGCTGTGTATGTCGGGGACTTCCAGGTGGTGCACCTGCACAGAGCCGAGGTAAAAAACAGCTTTCTGACGGACGCCAGTCAGGGGAGGAGGTGTCGGATCGTAAACGACTGGTTTAAATTCAAGCCCCTGTGCGCGGAGGTGGTGGTACAGAACGCGATGGAGCAGGTGGGGTTGAAGGACCGGGAGCTGAGCTGGAGGAACTCGGAGAGCTTCGCAGCGTGGTGCAGGTTCGGCAAGAGGGAGTTTAAGATGGGCGGGGAGATCCGGATCGGCAAACAGCCCTACAGGCTGAAAGTGTTTGTGTCGGACAAACACTCCCACGTGTTGGAGTTTCAGAGCTTGGAGGATGTAATCATGGAGAAAAGGAGGAACGAACACCTGGGCAGGACAGCCGTGCTGCAGGAGCTGACTGCGCATTTCAGAGGCTTGGAGGAGACGAAAAGTGAGATGGGAGCGGAATGATGTCTGCTGCTCAAAATATCTACAACACTGGTCTTTTAATCCCGCCGTTAAACCTACAGGGCTTTGGCAAAAAATATTCACACCTCCAAAGCTTCACATTTTGTCACATTGCAGCAGAAACTGTAATTTTCAAGGGTTTTGTATGGGATAAACAACAAAAATAAGTAAATAATTGTTAAGCTGAACGAAAACCATAAATAGTTTGGATTTTTTCAAAGAAAAACATTAAAATGTGTTAAATGCATATGAATTTACCACACATATTCTGCTACCAGTTTAATTAAAATTATTCAAATTTTGCATGCATGCAAAAAGCTTTAGTCAGGTTGCATCACAAGGATGCATGGTAGTAGTAGAATCACACTGTGGTGCCTTTTTATATTAAGCAAGTATATGAAAATGTTTTATTTAATTTCTATTTATAGTTTTATAGATTTTTCTTACCTTTATATAAGAAACCATACTGAGCTAAATACAGGGCAATCCTGAAAGGAAAGGTTTGAGACAGGTTTGGAGGTTTTGCCTTCCACCGGGATGATTCCAAATATACCACCAATGCTACAATCAAACAATATAGATTCAAGTGTATGGATGAGCTAGAGGGGCCCATTCAAAGTCAAGACCTAGATCCAATAGGAAATCTGTAGGAAGACTTGGTTAATGATGTTAGATCCATCATTCTACTACTTTGTGTTTGTTTATGATAAAAGAAACAGTCATTAAAATGTGTGATAACAATGTGACAAAATGTGAAAATGATCAAGGGGTATAAATATTTTTTAAAATACACTTAAAATTCAGCATCCAATCTGTGCAGATAATTTTGTTCATGTTTATTAAAGTTTATAATTAAACTGCCTGAAAGCCTCTATCAAAAGTTCATTTCAACTTTGACAAATGAAAAAGACTGAATCAGCTGTTTATTTTTGCTACAAAATGCTCTTCACTCACAGAATGTAGTTTTATAAAAGCTTTACAAATTTATCGTGAAGTCTCTGAAAGCAAGATGGACACATTTAATCTGTTTATAGATAAAATGATCTGGTTGATATTTATTTGATGTCTCAGTTTGCTTAAACAGTCATGGATTTTTTTTTGCCTTTTTTTGGGAGTTCACACGCAGAGAAAATGTTTTGGAGCGTAGTCTGAGAATTGAATAAAGTCTGTATTCATTTTTCTTAAAGGTAAAGTAAATCATGAGTCACTATCTCATCTTGGAGCGATTCTTTTACTGCTGATAAATGTGAGTAATGGGATGAAAGAAATAGCCTTATATGTTCAGGGCGGTGCATAAAATATTTTCCAAATGTTCTGTAATAATCCTTTCATCCTTTGCTAAAATGATCTGAATTTTAAAGATACTTATCAGTCAAATGACAGATGAATCACCATAAAGTGTTCCCCTTAAGTCTTTTTAAGGCCTGTTGGCTAAAGTTTCAATCGAGTTTAGAAACATTTTTAGAACTACAATTAAAAGTGCATGATCAAGTTGTTGCATTTGTTGCTCTGAGTTATTTACATTAATTATAAGCTTGAATTAAAAAAAGAAAATGTTTATTGGTACATCTGTAGAACTGCTTTATTGTTTGGAGCTTTCCAGCTAAAACATTATCATAAGTCCAAGAAGAAACGCAGAGTAAAAGTGAGCAAAAGCACACTAAACTGGCAATTTGTTTTTTGCAGTTTTTGTTTTTGGTGTAAACACATCATAAAGGGGAAACTTGAGAAGCACACAAGGAAGATGTGAAGACGTTCAGAAGGAGAGCAAAATAGCAAAAACCAAAACTAAACCAGTCTACCAAGTAAAAAAAAAAACAGGCACATAGTAGTTGGCCCTGATATAGCACAATTTTAATTTCATTCTTGTTGTATTTTAACTTCATAAACTTTTAACATGCCCTTAAATGTCTCTAACATTTATTTCTTGAAGTGTAAATCTTTGTGTTGTGGTAATTTGCCTGCCTCAACAGGAGTTCACTAATTTCATGCAAATTCATATCTTGTTTTCTTGGGTTATGTGAATTCCCAGTTAGAAATGCAACTAAAATGGCCATTGGACTCATAAGTTAGACTTGGAAAGATGAAGTTTCCTTTGTATTTGTCTTAAAATCAGTACGGAGCATTGTAGCTGCAGGTCAGAAATCTACTCTTAACAGTCAAACATTTCTTTCAAGCATTTGCATTAAAAAGTACAATTTTTACAAATAGATATTTCACAGCACTGCCATTGGTTAGAATGGATTCAAACAGCTGAAGGTGCTCATAAACAGTTTAACTGGCAGCTTGTGAGACTTTCTTTAAGCACAGCAGCCATATTGGATATTATAATAGCAATTCCTTCACAGATTCCTGACTTAAATCTGTGCTCTTGATTTATGTGTTTGTTTTGTTAAAATTTAAGTAAACAAGACCTTACCATCTGAGCATACCTAAGGTTCCTATTTCAATATGGCTGCCAAAAATAATAAAAGTAGTCAAAGCTTCATGTATAAACTATTCACTATCACTTCTGACAGATGGCACATTACCATTAAACCAGTACAATGGGTCTGCCTTTTGAGACTAATCAAATGCAGCAGAATTCAAACATCCCAAACTACCAAAAGAAAGGAGCATATTTGCCTTAGCTCAGGAAAGTGGCCCCTGAACCAGTTTTATACCTGCTGCAGGTTGATTTTCTACCTGCTGTTGTCTAGAAAATAAAGACTTCAGTCACTGACTATGTTTCATATCTTGAGGACAAAAAACCTGAGATACAACCTGAGTACAGGCTAACCAAAAGCTGGATATGGAAAGATTAGAAAACAACATCAAAAATGGTCCCCTTAGCATCATTTGAGCATATATTAAACATGTTCACCTTAGAGCTGCTTCCTGCAGATAATGTCACAAATAGTAACCTCATCTCAAGCCCGTTTGTTTTTCACCTCACTCCAACAGCCTCCTCCTCCAGACCTAAGTGAGCTGATAAATCTGCAGCATCCTGTGACGCTTTCATATGGTACCAGCTTTGGTACCAGGTGAATGTTTCAATGAAAATCGAGGCTCTTTTGACTGTTATGTCATATGGTACCAAGGTGTGGTACCATATGACATACTTTAGTTCTATAGATAATTGGGGTCCTTTTTAGTACTAGCAAAGTGTACCCAAAAATTAGACTAATTATTATGATTTAGCATAGAATTATGTTTTGGACAAACACTGAAATAATTATTGGTCTGAATTTAAATGTGGTAACAGTTAATATGTTTGATTATGAAAAATTACAAGTGATTAAGCCAACATTTTTACCTTCCTATAGCGGTTAGGGTTGCACCTGAGTAGTTCCTGCTCTGCAAGAATGGCTTACTGAACTGGAAAAAAGACACTAACAAAAAACAAACAAAAAAACAAACAAAATAAATTGTCTGGTTAATACAAATGCAGTTAAAATCAATCTATATCTTCTGATGAATGTCATAACCAGGTAAAGAAACCAAATTAGAAGAATTTTACCGGCAGGTTGGTGGTACTGAGGATTCAGATTTAATTATTAATTTATTTCTTTTATCATAACAACTTTGAAAATAGAAAAAGTCCCGCATAACATTTTCTGAAAGAGTAAAAAGCATTAATTTAAATAAATAATTCATCAATTGGACCTCATAGACCCTTCCTGCAGGTAAAATTATACCGGTGTGGGTATGAATGTATTATTGTGTGCGCTACGGCACGCTTTAATTTTCATTGCTAGGGTTTTAAGTTACTTATACCGTGGTATAAACTGCAGAAATAACAGCTCAGACTGTTGGAATATTTAATGCCTGATTAATCACCTCTGCAAAACAAAAAAAAATGGTAATGCAACTTATAAAGATTTCAGCAGCTAACAGCTGTAGAAAGAGAGGACACAAATGCATTTAGATTAGTAATCGACTAAAATGCCCAAAGTAATACTAAGAACTCTGCTTCAGGTTCCAGTTTCAGAGATTTTGACAAACATACTTGATATTAACTTAGCAAAGCAATAAAAAAAACCACACAAACAGAAAACATGTTAATCAAAAGAGAAAATGCTTTATTTTCCCTCTATTGTTACATGTTTCTGCAGGGTTGCTGACTCCTTGACTAAACTATTAGACTAATAGCAATTTAAAACCATTTATAAAGGGCACTTATACAGCTGTAATTGTATAGGAAGCCATACAACAGTATTTTTCTAACCATAATTGAGATATAGCCTTTGGATCACAAACAATTACTAATTATTGTTCTGTGTTGCACATATTAATTCATGCCTCTATTCCTGGGAGGATTGCTCCAGGGCAGTTATTGATTTGCAGCTCACGTAGGCTTGAAATGAAATGAGAAATAACCTCAAACACTTTTAATTCGCCCACAGAGACTAAAACTCTGTTGTGCCAGAACAGTTTGTTGTGTGGTGAGAATATGTGAACGTTCCAAGACTGCAAACATCTGTGGTATGACGTGGACGTGCATCTTTACCGGAAACCTATTGAATTGTATATGAAAATAACTGCTTTATAACTGACAATGCTCCATAGAAAGAATAAATGTTTGTTGAATATTTATTACTTTCTAAATCATCTCTGGGAACAACTAGACAAATATTGCCTGGTGTTTGTGAAATAAACTGACCACCATCAGCAGAGGTTGCTTTCAGCTGCCCTGCAGCACTTTAATCAAGTTAGGATATTAAATCCTCCTTACAGAGTCTTGTCAAGCTCAGCTTTTTCAGGAGCATAACAGACACTTTTTATTGTACCAGGAGTCAGTTAATGAGACAGAAGTGCATGTTTGCAGATATTACTGCCTTGGCTATAAAAGGTAATGTTTTCAAGATAAAATGAGGCTGATAAATGCTCACAGACAGTTTCATGAGGTATTTTCTTAAAGTTTCAGTTTGTAAATGATTGTTGGGTTCTCTATTTTCTATAATAAGTTAAGCCTCCCAGAAAACTGATGCCTGAGAGGTTCACTCTAACAACAATTGTGCACACAGACACACAGAAGAATTTAGACTCTCTAATTAACCCAACGTCTCCAGTTCTGTCCAAGAGGTCTAAACCTGTCTAATCCTTTTGCTTTTTTTGTTTCATTTAGTAGCAAACATTCAATTTTCTGTATACCATATTTAACTATAGATCTAATTTCTGGGGTGGACAACTAATAGTGATGCTGTGACACATTTCCACCTGTGTTTTGAGTCTCTGCAGATCCTCCAGAGTAACCAGAGGCGTATTGGTTGGTTGTTTTTTTTCTTGATAAAGATATTTTTGCCTGAGCTCTCATTTTATGTGGACAGAAATGTTTTTTTAGGATGATGATTGTTGTTTATCCTCTCTATTAACAGATTATAAACCGAACAGAGATTTGTGTTTTTGTTCTCCTTGTCCTTCGTGATGCTGTTAATTCACTAATGTTCTCTAACAAACCTCTGAAGACTTCTTAGATCAATGGGAATAATACTGTGTTTAATTTAAGGAGCGCTGCAAAAAATTGAAATCTAAGTAATTCATTTTCTTTTAATTAACTAACATACATTTTTTTCTTGAATTGAGCATTTCAATTAGACACTTTTGGAATGAGACAATTATAAGGGCTGTAAAACCTTTCCAAAACATATTCTTACTATTCTATTAACAATTAAATTTACTAGAAAAGGGAAATACGTGTGCGCAAAGTGCAAAATTGTTAGTGAAAGAGATTTTATTTTGAAGATATAAAACACATTTTTTCCTTTTGTTTCTGACTTTTGTTTTATTGTTACTTTATAGAATTTTTTTCCTTTCTCTTATAAATCTTTTCCTCATAAGTAACATGTTCAATAGCCCATCTGTTCTTGAGGTAATTCAGCAGCGATCCATTACTGAGCGCCTCCTTGGCCTCTGCTTTTTTTATGGGATGTGAAAGCTTGGACACAGCAGAGGCGGACCAATTATAATCAGCTGTCACAGCGCACCTACAGCTACGTCTGACGGCCTCTGCTGCCGTCTAGGTTCTTTTTTTTTCTTTTCTACAGGAGGCTGATGAGTTGATGAGATTAGATGAAATATAAAAGAAAAACATGCAGTATATCTGCCCCTACTGTTTGGTAGAGGGTTGGAGAGGAATATAAATCAGAATTTTCATAAAAGCACAGCTCACCATCTGTTTTACAGCCTAATACAAGCAGCTCTAACACATCAAGATCCTAAAAACAAAAGTTTAGTCGTCTTTCTTTCTATCAAGCTGAGATTCAGGTCAGAAAAAAAGCCTTTTGATGAAACAATATTTCTTTAAACCATTTCTTTTTCATCCATCAGATGCTTCTTTTCACAAATAGCTCAAGAAGCCTTCCAGCATACTCCCTTGAATTTTTAACATCCTCAAATGCTTCCCTCTTTTTTTACTGCAAGGTTAGAGTAATTTGAAACAGCAATATATCAAGACTCAGCTAAAATCTCATAAAACCTTGTGGGCCGAACATTTTATGGCCTTAAGGACCAAAACCAGAATTTTTCATGACATGGAAGTAAAGATTTTTTAAGTGCCATGAGACAGATTTGAAATAAAGTCTGACACATCTGGGGGATCACCAAAAGAAGGTTGAACTGAAAAAAAAAATACTTCAGCAAACTTCTATTTTAAGGCTATGCATACTTAAGTATCCAAGTTACGACAGCTTTCTTTGTTTTACATTTTCCTTTCTAAACGTTTTGTTTCGTAAACTGATAAACTATCTTCCATACTATTTCAAAAATATGCTTAAGTAACATCTTGCAAAAAGACAATATTAGTTAGTTTTTAAAGTATTGTAATAAATTCAGGTCATAAATTGAAAAAAGCTCAAAATCCACATGGAATGTATTTTCTTTGTATGTTGTTTCCTGAATATTATAGATAATTTGTTATTATAACTGGTTTAGACTTAACAAAACAAGTCTGAAATGGTTGCTGGGGAGAAGCTTGACAGTGTTACTTTCCTGTAACTTTTACCTCCTGTATGTAGACAGATAACTGGATAAGAATCATAAATACTTTCCTATAAGATCATCTTTTGTAAGAAAATGGTGGATGCACCTGATAAATGTTTTCCTCATAGGCCCATATAAACATTTGATCTGCAGATGAACTCGTAAAAACATCTAGACTGTCAGGATTTAAGTCCTGTGTCTGTTTGTGTCATGGACCTGCAATACCAACACAGATACTGTGTCTGGCAACATACTTGTAGAAAAAAAAGTCAACTCTTGGATAAATAATTCACTATCATCTAGTTGAACAATGAGAAATTTTCAAGCAGTCATTCTGAAATAGATCCAGTTTTCAGATTATATGACGGTTATGTAAACTCAAAGAGCAGCCACTGTAGCCACAAGAAGCAAACAGTGCAGGACTGTAAAAAACAGGCAAAAAAGGCCACAAAACTACCTAACAACTATGTATCCTGATGAACTGAGGATCTAAACTGCTTTTGATGGACGGACTGCCTGATAATTGGTAGCCATTTGGTGAAGCCAGCAGACATCTGAATCATTTTGAGATGAAGACTATAACCCCCCCTCCCTTGGGCATATTTCAGTTCTTTTGCCTACATAACACTTTAAGTAACACTTTCTCCTATTGTTGCTCTGAAGCAGGAGTTAAACTTTTAAGTTTTTTTTTCAAGTTTAACAGAGAAATTAGATACAATCCCAGCAATGGGATCATTGCCTGGGAGTTGTGGTCAAAAATAATGAAAACTGAGCCATGATTCTTATGCCTTAGTGAAATCAGTAAAATATGTGTCACACCAAGTTGGTGTCTATCTGACAGGGTATGTCATTATTTAGTATACACTCCCTGTGTTGTAGATGTGCCTTCTTTCTCTTACTGTTTCACTTAATCAAACCTGGCAAATGGGAAGAATAAATCTGCTATTATTATTATTATCTATATAGGCTATCGTATTTATATAGACTACAGTCTTTTCTCCAAACCGTTTGACTTAGCAAAGAAGATCATTACTTTTTTCCTTACAAAAATGGATCTCTGCTTGAACTAAGCTGACTTATGAGAGAGATAAAATAAAACATTGGAATTTATACATGATACCACGGGTAGGAAAAATCTGTAATTAATAGAGAATACATGTCTATCATATTTAACAATCTAGGTATTTAAAGGTGTAACAAGTCTTTTAATGAATTATAAAGATTACTCCTACCAGTTTATAACAGTCCTAAAACCAGTTGCTTAAAGTTAAAGAGAAAACAAATTCCAGTCCAGTCTGTATTGCTGTGGGACTGTGTTTTTTTTCCCTTATTTTCCTAACTTTACTCTTTTCATACAAAAATTTACCGGCTGCCGAATCTTATGAATTGAAAGAAAACCAAAAAAGTTCATAATTCTTTTTTTTGCAAGTTTCTACATAGATAACAAAGTTGTGTTTTATTTACAGATTGTCCTCTTGAATTTTAGGTTAAAATCATAGATAATTATCTATCTAATCTACTTGTGATGATTATCTATGATTTTACCAACTAGTGAAGGTAAAACTTAAGTTGGAAAGAACAATTACTGCAAAAGCTGTCAAACAAAACACAATTCAGCCAAAGTCTAAATCCCCAGTCATTGTTTGTGTTGTCGTTGTTCATGTCTATTGTTGGTCTGTTTTTTTAAACAAATTATGTCAATGGAAGAACATTAATCCATTCATAAAATATGGCATCTCTTTCCAAACTTCCACTTTTACTGCTTTACTTTTACTGCTTCTACTAGTGTACAAACTTATTAGTTGGACAAAAAATATGTCAGAGTGGAGTTTTATGGGGATAGTGTGCAAAGCATTTTAGGGAGAAAGATTATTCTTGGCATTTAATTTCATTTATCCCAATTTAAACTCCTCCTTAAAAAGGGGTTAAAGAGCCCCTTTAGGTAATGATTTTAGGATTAAAATTTAATTAAAACAATGTGAGCCAACAGTGATTCCAGTTTTGGATTACCACACCACTGAGTGACAGAAATCAGGCTCCCACTAATTCTTATGCCATTGTGTGCATGAGTAAAATGTTTAGATGTAGATTTGACACAGTAGAAGGAAATCAGTTTAGAATAGTTTTTTTCTAAAAGAAAAATACCCATACGGTTTTTATAATGGCTCATGCTAACTTTTTCATTGTGGAAAACCTATTTTATACCTTATCTGTTTTTTTATCTGGCTTCTTGACAAGACTCTTTTCACAACAGAGTATCTAATTAATTTATGATGATGAGATTTCAAATTTAATATAAGTAATTACCAACTGTGGTTGTCTATTTTTATTTTCTTCCTTTCAAGGTAACCAATAAAAATCCCCTGTTTGCTCAAATTAATTCTGCCAAGCCATGTGTAAAACTTTGCCTGACAAAGACTAGTTTATTATTCCTCTACTGCGGAGAAAGCTTCATCACTAAAGTAAAAAGCTTTTTTTATGCCACTGATGCTGAATAACTATAAGCTTGGTTATGTGCTGATATTGAGACTCTTTTATTTAACTCTCTTCTACTTCTATAGAAACAAAATATGAAAATGTATCTTGGAGAACAGAGCTGTATCCATACTGTGAGCCTGAACCCAGAATGTTGTTTGTTACACTTCCTAATGATTGAAGCAGCTTCTGTATGACATAATCAGGCAGTTTAAGAGACAAGTCTGGTTGCCGAGGCTTTATAAAGTAAAGGTTCACGAGAAAAGAGTCAGACAGCACTCCAAAGCTGATTTGCATTCTGTCTCTTCTTGTTGTGCATCTACAGTTTCGCCCATAACAAACAAATTAACAGCAACTTTCAGGAGGCTGTCTGAGTAATTACTTGTGTGATGCTGCTGAAATCCACTCTATGTTGCCAACTTTTCACATTGATTATGAATGCATCTGGGTCTGTGTGAATAAATACGACTGCTTGGAGTAATTTAAACAAGGTTCTATCCATTCTGTCTGCTAAGCTCTTGCTGCATACAGGTGTTACCATACTAAAGCTTTAGGTTCTTTCTGTTTTAATGGATCCGCACATTTTCTGCAAATAGGCCATAATGGCATATTCTCTTGTGGCCCACTTTGAAACTCAACATATTGGTCGTATAATTTTGATAGTTGATTTAGTAAAGCAGATGGCTACATTGTTGAGTGACATCTTCTTTCTGCCAGGCTGCTGCTGACGGCTGAGGGCACGTTCCAACCAGAAGCTGCCATCTGTCTAGATAACTGGGGACCACAGTGCTACCCCAAATGTGCCTAGATGGATGGATGGATGGACGAATGGATAGATAGATGTACAGGTTAATAGTTAAGCTTATATTTTTTTATGATCCTTTTCCACCTCAGTATTCAAAGTTTTCATAAACAAAGTATTTACTAGAATACCCTAATAAAACAAGCTCTTATAATTAAACCAACATAAGTGAACATTTGTAAACATTTTGTTTTGCACAAATTCATCGAAAAGTTAAATTCTCAATACATTTTGGCATAATTTAATAACATTTAGATATCATATCATATCATATCATATTGTTTTGATTATTAAAATATCAGCTGCATACTGAAGGAACAGATGAAAAAAATAAAAAAGTTACAGCATTGCAACTGAAATCTTTTTGCATCTTCTATAAAGATCTGCTCTACATGTGCAAAGAAGTTTTTTTTAGGGGTTTTACGACATGCAAACCTTTGGAAAATTAGTCCCTTAATGTCTAATGTTCAAACAGAATAAACCTACATATGTTCAATTCAGTTGAAAAACACTTGTTGTATTATTTGTTTTACAAGTCGGGACTAAATTTTTAATGCTTTGGAGTGTTTAGGTTGGGTCAATAAACTTTTATATTAGAATTACACTATTGCTAAAAACGGGGTTCATGAATGTACATTTTGGATTGAACTTTGAACTACAATAATGTATATTATTTGATATGTATGGTCCTAGATAGGCTTCTTCCAATATTGACACTTGACATATCAACATTGATGAGATTTCACCCTCTAAAAGAAGCTAAAAGAATGTCTAGTTGCTAACATCTCCTATGTGTGGACAATGACAGCTGGTTGTTTCTCCTCTGCAACCTCTGTGTGTTCACCATGACCGTCATCCGATTACCTACTTTGACTCATACACATCACTGATGTCCTTTATTAAAGGACCCAATAATCTGTGTTTTATACTCAATTAATTCTGAGGGGTTTTGCTCATATGAGAGCTTAATGGAGGAAGACTCAGGACAAGATTTGGATCCTTATGTGCTTTAGAAGGAGGCAAAATCTCATCTCCACCATATAAGCATGTTTAAAATGGGATTAAAGGACACACATTTGCTGACAGTGTACTTTGGGCAGCACTGAAGACTACCCTGATTCCACAAGGACATGCACTGTTGTTTTATTGACATGATAAATATATATATATATTTTTATGCGTGGGTTCTCTCCTGGTTCTCCGGTTTCCTCCCACAGTCCAAAACAACATGACTGTTAGGTTAATTGGCATCTCTCAATTGTCCCTTGGTGTGAGTGTGTGTGTGCATGCTTGTACGTCCTATGTGTTGCCCTGCGACAGACTGCCGTCCAGTCCTGGGTGTACCCCACCTTATGCCCATAGTCTGCCGGAGATAGGCACCGGCCCAATATATATACATTTATAATTTATATATATAATTTGTATTTATTTATTTATGCTTTTTTATTTTCTTTGCTTTTTTTTTTGCTAAAATTTAAGCCAAAACTTTTAGCTGCTTCAGGGGGTGGGGGAGAAAATTCATTGTTTGTTTTTTTTTTTAGCCGCAGGAGAGAACTGTGCATCCTGCAAAATAGATGGCATCATGGAAAAAGATCATTGTGTGGAAATATTAAGGCACTAATTTAAGATGTCATCTGGGAAACTGAAGCTTTTGCAGGAACAGGTCTTACAAATGACCAATGACACCCTGAGCATACCCCCAAATTTGGTTAAAAGTGGCTTAAAGTCAGTCATTTGCTTTGTCTATCGCAAAGCCCTTAAGCAGGTTTCATAGAAAATGTATGAGCAGACCTACAAACCTGATTTCAGCAAGATTTCCACAAAACTGCTGTCAAAGGAACACCCAAAAATAACCCAATTATACACCTTAAAGCAATTCCATTCATAATTAAGGACACATATTCAAAATAACTGGATTGGATAAAAATATGTTTCAAATCTCTTTATCATTATTCTGTTATTTTATAAATAGAAATAAGTGTAGTAATAATAACTAGCTTAAACAAGATGAGTTGAGCCTGGTTTAATGAAAACGGGGTAAAAGCCTTACCTTTGTCATACTACAACATTTCTGGATTCTTCTCTATCAATAAAATGTTACTTACTTACATTGGATGGACAAAATTCACATTCTACAAGCTCTAAAGCAGTTAGTGTGTGTTCTTCTATCCAGCTAGAACTCTTCAAGAAACAAAAGTATGCCATAGGTTGTGTTGCAGAAGATTTGAACAGCTTATAGTATTGTTTGTCTAAAGTCTTCTTTACTGCTTTGTTCATCTACTGTTCATATGTATTCCAACACTATTCTTTAATGTTAAAGAATAAATGGTTTGATATAATCTGATATAATCAATCTTTAAAGTTTGCACAAAAATTATTCTATATACATTCATTTCTTAAGGTATGCTGTCAAATATTTTGATTACAACAATTAAAAGCCTTCTCAAAACAAAAACCGATACTGAGTGTAATCTTTATCAGTTGGAAAGAGATAAAGAGCTGTCTGAGGCCCAAACATCCTGTATAATTGCCTTTTAGTTTCATGCTTTCTCAGGTTAATACACTCTTCCTTTTATAGTCACAGCATGGATAAAGCCAAGATTAATGAGTTTACACATAGAGGTCAGATTTTCATCACTTGGCTGCACAATGGAATAACCTGTAAAGATAAATTCAAGTCTTACAAAAAGGCTTAATAACGAACAAATCAGCAGCACAAAAAACAAGAGATGAAGCCATTTGCATGGAGGGTCTAAGGCCTGGAAGTCACATTCTGCTCCTCAGTAGTCTGCGTTAACAACCTGTCATTTTTAGGGAATTTAAATAACAGAGTGAATATTGAAAACCTGGTCTAACTTGATTGCCAGTTAAACTCTTCAGTTATGGGTTCTTAATTGTGATGTTAAATAAAATGTTGGCTATTTGCACTTTTTCTTTCATAGTGCCCTCCACACTTTATGGACATTACTGTCCATAACATGTACAAAACATTAAATTCTATTTTACTGCAATATTATAATAATAAGTGTCATAATGTACAAAATGCATGTTTAATTTCTGTACATTTTTTTAGTAAATGTACAGACCCTCAAACACATCTCACACACATCACTGTCGTTACATTTATTGGTTCTTAGTGGTTTAATTTCTCATGATTGGAGAACACAGAGACCTCTTTGTAACGCCCCTCTGGATTTTTCAGTTCTTGGTTCTCCTCTATTCTTTCCTCTCCTCATGGTCTCAGGTTATATCTAGCCTTGTCATATTTCCTGTATTACTAAGTTTAAAAAAAAAAAAAAATCCTCTAACCATAGATATGAGCCAGTAAAGACGATGAGCTATTTTCTTCCTGGCATTCTCTGCCTCGTGAAGTTCAACAGACACCTTTATTACTTAGAGATTGTAACAAATAGTGTGAAACATTTTTTTATTTCCAGACTTTGATAACTGCCCTCTTGTTTAAAATGTGTGTCCTTCTATCTTTGTGTGCTGCTTCCCCTCAGCTTCCCCCCTTCCTTTATTTGCTTTTGGCCTCCTTTTCTTTTTCTCTATGCCATTCATTCTCTATGTTCTTGTGTCCTATCCCTGTTTTATTTATCTTTTCTATTGTCTTGTCTGTTCTTTTTTTTTCTTTTTTTTACCTACCTGCCATTTGGTGATTCTAGGCCAAATTTATCTGGCGGTGAGGGTGAGGTCAATGCATTTTCATTGGGGAACTGAGCAAATGACTGAAACACGCAAAAAAAAAAGGAAAAAAACCAAAACAAAGACAAAAACTAAACTAAACAACAAAACATTGGCCAATTTTTAATCATGTAATATATTAATATATTAATTTAGACAGCTCTGGAGCTGCAGGTTGCTGACCTTATAACAGGTGAATGTTGTGATTCTATCTCAGTATTTTTGAAGCTAAAACACCCTAATTTTCAAATTATTTCGAAAGTAAAAAGCAGAGCAAGTTTCTTTATAAAGCACACGCCTGAATCCAGAAAATTCAAAGTGAATGATGAAAAAAAGATACATGATAGGAAACATGATGAGAAAAGCCCTTTGGAGTGGCAGAAATAATTGATAACCATCAGTTAACAAGTAAAGAATCACAATCTATGATTAAAATGATAAGATGACTTAGAAAATTAATAATAAAATGATTGATAATCAAATGTAAAGCAGCTGGACTGCAACCTGACTAATGTTTAGACATTGTTACCTGAGTGGGTGACAAGAGTAAATAGCCGGTACAAAAATGAAGTTAAATATATTTTTAAAAGTTAAAAAAGATCATATTTGGCTATTTTTAGGCTTTTTGACTCATTTTTTTGTTATTTGATTTAAATTTTATGTGAAAGAATTTGCTGTGCTCTTTGTAAATTAGCCTCATCAATTCATGCATATTTCATACCTGCTAAATCCATTTAGGGTCTCAGGGGGCTGAATCCTGCCACTGTTGTTTTTTTTCTAAATGAGCGAGAGCCATAAACATCATAATTACCTAATTTTTTCTACTTCTTTTAGATAAATCACCTCATCCTGCATTTCCCCTGGAGGAAGCAATCATGGCTCCCAGCTTAGCCTTTTGGAAAATATCACATATTTTGATTTTTAATATGCTGCTAATTGAGTTGAGTCATATGCTGCCCTTGCCTTTCTGAAGAAACTATCTCCCTAGATGAGAGCAAGCTTCACAGCTTTCGTTCGAACTGCAACCCATTAACCTCTCCCTTCAGTAGTTCAGATGTGTCAGCCATGAGAAGATCCCTGTTTGCTGAGGTCAGAGAGGATGAGACAGCTGGCCGGTTCCAACAAAGTAATTGGTAACATTGCTGCCTTCTAAGAACTTGACAAAAACATCTCATGCGTCTGGAAAGGTTTGTTTTGGAGTTCAGGCTGCTCTGGGAAACAAACACAAGAGCTGAATACTCATTTAGGAGACAAACAAGAGGCTTTGTCAATCATATGCTTTAGTATTTCAAAACAAACACCAGTTTAAAAGCTATTATTATTTGCTTTTGTTTACAATTGATAATAGTTACATTTAGTACATAGGTACCTGTTGAATAATTTATCATCACTATTTCTGGCCCAATGGACCCATCCTGGCTGTTTATTTGTTCTGCAGTTCTAAAATCTGCTTTGGAGCAAGATGATAACAATCTGTGCAAAGTCAACAAATCTTCAGTTTAAAACTGCAACTGTTTATTTCGTCCTAGATTGTATGTAGATTAATTAACAGGCTCAACTAAGTTAGTTTGGATTTAAGATCCACTTTTGAAGTTTTGACATGCCGATAGTAATAGCTACTGGCCTGGAGAAATGATGATGTTGATGGTTTGGCTTTGTCAATACATACGTTATGTCAGTGTTGTGAGTGGCATTTTTAAATATTGCTCAGTGAAAAGAATTAAACTTACTGTTAAAGCTGCTCTGGTTTTTATGTTTTGTTTGTGAATAAAGCAACTCTAGTGAAACATATTGAGTTTTTTGTTGTTTTGCACCTTAAGTATAAAATATAATGTTTATATCTGTTATATGCACCTAAACAGCATAGGTTCCATCTGTTTTGTCGAGTGTAACAACACGTGATAGAGGAGCAGCAATGAGACAACCAGCCAGATATATTTTTCCTTTTTCATGTAGTTTTACATTTGTCTCAATAGTATCAGTATTGTAGTATGAGTTGAAACGAGTTGCCTGACTGGCCCAACTAGTAGTGGGTGGTCCCAGTTGAATGGAAAGCTGCTGGCCAACCCTGAAAAACTGAAGGCAACTACCTGGCAGTTGCTCTACAGCCACTAGGTTTAGGCAACGACTTTAGGAAGCTCCCCCTGCCTTTGAATTCAATTTCAAATCATTTTATTTATATAGATCCATTTCACAACATTTGTTTTCTCAAGGAACTTTACAGATCATCAACCAGATCATGCAGTCAGATTGGTTCAAAGTTTTCTAAGGAAAACTAGCTGATTGCATTGACTTGACAGCAATCCTTCACACAAAGCATGCATGCAGCGACAGTGGAGAGAAAAGGTCCCTTTTAACAGGAAGAAACCTCCAGCAGAACCAGGCTCAGTGTGACCGGCCATCTACCAAGGTTGACTGAAGGTTCAAGGAGACACTAGAAGACCTACAAAAAAAAGTAGAGATAAAAAAGGTTACTCTTAACTAGCTATGGGCCCATCCAGGAAAGACACAGTCAGGCAGCTGAACTGCGAGCCAGTCCCCTTGTCAGAGGACGAAAGGTGAGCACATACTGTTAGTCACAGCAAGAGAAACAGGACTACACTGAAAAAGAGGCCAAGCTCCAACATCTATAACCAAAGGTGATGATGGCAGCAGTGCAGATGATATTTCTCCCCATGATGTTGTCACAGCCAAACAGGAACAGACCAGATGAAGCTACTGTGACAATAAAAAACTCAGAGAATATGAGTTATGGGCGGAACTTAACAAATATTGCAGAATAGGGGAATGGAGATAGGATGAAGCAGAATGATGAAAAGTGGTCCCTATGTCCTCCAGCAGTCTAAGCCTATAGCAGCATAACTGTAGAGATAGCTCAGGGTAACATGATCAACTCAAACTATGGGCGTTATCAAAAAGGTAAGTTTTAAGCCTAGGCTTAAAATTAGACAGGTTATCTTCTTCATGGACTAAAACTGGTTGTTGGTTCCATAGGAGAGGAACCTGATAACTAAAAGATCCGCCTCCCATTCTACTTGTAAAAATTCTAGGAACCACTAGTAAACCTGCAGATTGAGAGCTAAGTGCTCTGTTAGGAACATAAGGAACAATCAGATCTCTGATATAAGATGGAGCTTGGTTATTTAGGGCTTTATAAGTGAGAAGGAGGATCTTAAATTCTATTCTAGATTTAACTGGAAGTCGATAGAGAGAAGCTTTTAAATTTCCATCAGAAAAAAAGACTGCTTCTCTTTCTGCAACTAACTGGATGTGTTCTCTTTCATCCTCTGACATGGGATCTGGCTTTGACCTCTTTTGTCTGGCTGTTCTTCCCTGGACGGGGCCGCCTGTGGAGCTGGATGACAATTACCTTTTTATATCTCTATGCTTCTTTCTGTATGTCTGCTTCTGTCTCCTTAAACCCCAGTCGACGATGGCAGATGGCCGCTCACAGTGAGCCTGGCTCTGCTAAAGGTTCCTTCCAGCTAAAAGGGAGGTTTTCCTCTCCACTGTCGCTACATACATGCTTGGTGTGAGGGATTGCTGTCGAATCATTGAGTCAATGCTGACTGACTGTGTGATTTGATTGAATTGTCTCTGTAGAGTGCCTTGAAATGACTTGAGTTGCAAATTGGCACCACATAAATAAACAAAACTAAGTTTAACCATGGTAAACTACATGAAAATGGACAACAGATCTTATGTCTCACATCATGCTCTCTGCTACTACTTAGCATTAAGAAATAATATTAAAGATGAATAAAATGGACAATATACATAGTGCAATGCATAATATAAATGTAAATATGTATTTGTAAAACTACATTCAACTATAATTTTCATCCATGATGTTTGTAGAAAATTATATTTTATATTAGTTTCTATACTTGTCTGTGTAGCATCT
>JAUZNJ010047414.1:0-31644 GCA_034780135.1 Jordanella pulchra
GTGACCCAGAGACAACATTTGGATCACAAGAGCAATAACACAATAAGAAAAGAGAACACGTCCAACAGGAAGAAGATTTCATAAATAACTCAACCTGGACTGGAAGTCAGAGAGATAGGGTGTGTTTTTAAACCACTGAGTTTGCATCCCAGCTTTGTACTTTGTAAAGGCCTCTGGTCTATAGACCTAAGAGAGGATGTGATGTAAATGCCCAGTTATCCAAAATGATGGTATTAAGCACAGCTATAAAGAAGGATTGAGAGAATTCCATAGAATGAAGCCAAGGTTGAAAGGTTAGCCCTTGTTTAGCTAGTACCAGGTAAAATAAAGTAGCATCATGTTGTAGTGGTTGAAGGGTGACTTATTCCAACAATCACCCTACAGTGATCTGGAATGCAGGTTATAAAAGCATTTCTTTCAGATATTGAGTAAGAATCATATTCAATTACCCTCGCTGAGGAGGTTATGTTTACATCGGCATTAGTTAGTTTGTTTAGTCGTCTGTTTTCAAAATAACTTTAAAAGTGTTCGACGGATTTTTTACAGAACGGGCGTATTATAACCATTGACAAATGTTTACATTTTGGTAATGATCTGGGTCCGGTTAGAAGGTGGAGGTCACAATATGTCGGGGGAATGAGCTGCTTGGGGGAGATCTGCGCTCTCCGAGTGCTGTTCTAGTTCTGAGAATTGCCACAAGTGTAAGAGTTGGATTTACCAGCTTCTACTATTAAAATTCACTATTACTGAACTGTTAAAATTGAATTACAGATCTAGTGTTGCTCAGATTTGTGATAATGCCTTTCATATACTAGAAAAGGCCTAGCATGTTGTTTGTAACCAGGGGATAGGTCTGCAAAAAAAAAACAGTTGTTGTTTTATTAATAGAATCAATATACAAACAGAAGACCAGAAACATAATGTGTAAAAAAATACAACCACACAATCCTAGAAAAGTCTTTTCTGTTCTAATAATTTTTATTCTTTTGGAATGTTTCTTTGTTTTGTTGTTTGCTTTAATTTTTATGAAATTTTCTTTGCAATAGTAGTTTTGGATTTTGTCTGCTTAGTTCTATAACATTTATGTTGATTTTTTGTTTTATTTTCTTAACTATGTTAGGAAAGTAACTATTTTAGAAAAATATCAAATTCTCCAGGTATTATTGAATTTTTATGTTTGCCTTCATTTTCACAATGTTCTTGGTTTCAACAGTCAATTGTTTGTTTGTGCTCCTTGGTATTTCCTATTTTGGTCTGTATGTCTTACAAGATGTTCTTTGTAAATGAAAGGGAGCGGAGACACCGGTTTCTAAAATCTTATTTCAAAAAGTGACATTTCAGCATTTTTAAATTTTTGGGCTGAAACCAGAGGTGAAACGGGTGTTAATTTTCCCGACAGTATGTCGCGGAGCTGTGGGTCAGTAAATGGATCATCTCCTGCGGAGAAAAAGCAGAGGAGCACTATTTTAAAACAAGACAAGTGAAGTCTGGTTGAATACACCATTGATCTTTTCTGGCTGTGAGAAGAACGAGGAGCTGAGCGACAGAAGCAGGGAGGAGAGAAAACAGATAATATGACTGCTGGCCTCTAGAAGCTTGGACAGCCTTTTATAGATGCCTTTTTCTGTCTCTGACCAATCCTTCTCTCCATTTCTCTTCTGTGTTTATGTGCATGTTGACCGGGTGGTCGCAAGACAGCGCAGGCCCCATGCTGACAGGCCTGACTGGCTGTGGGGAGCAGAGGGGAAATCAATGAGTGCTCACAATAGAGTGCCAGCATCCAGACAGCTAACAGCTCCCCGAGGCCATGCGAGAGAGGTGGTGGAGGAGAAGAAGGGGGATGATAGAAGAACGGGGGAATAAAAACAGAGAAAGAGGCAGAGGGAGGTGGAATAAGGTCGCTGAAGAGGGTCTTTTTCTCCTTTGCTTAACCACAAGAATGCTATATGTTGTTTCCAAAGCATGAAAGAAAAAGAATTTTTGAAAAATCAAATTGCTGTTTTCTTTCATCAGCAATCATGTCTACTAAAGCATGTGTGTGTTCAGGGTTCACACACAGGTCAAGAAGTAAACTCTTGGCTGTATCTGAAGCTCGGTACACATATAAGATGAGAAGTTGTGAGTGATGGTCTGACTCCCAGGGGATGCTGCTGCAGCCGTGAGCAGCGTTATTTTTAGTTTGCTTATTGTTTTCTTTATTATAACAAAGTTCAATTTCTGTATGCATGTGTATGTGCAATCCCATTTTTATTACATTATTATGCAATGCAGCATCTGACCTTGGGAAGAACATGTGCCAGAGGGACAGAGAGGGAGAGCAAGAGAGAGCTGAGTAAATGTGTGACCACTTCAACCTCTGTGTCATCCTTGGCTGCACAACTAGCTGCCTCAGTAGTCACAGAGCACCGTGAGGACTTTGGGTATTATGCACTCAATTTGCTCTTTGTATGTGTAACATTAACACCAAATCTCAATGCAAGTATGGAATGAAGGAAATTAGGGCTTTCTCTTTTGCTTGAAACAACAGTCGGTTCCTAAGACCTATTCCAAAACAGCTGTCGACTCTAATCTTTGCATTGAATCAAAGAGCCTGTAACTAGAGTTAAAATGGAAAACAGGCTGCCAGAGAAGCCACCTAAGCTAGTGCCTATTTCTCAGGATGACATTAATATAATAGGGCTGGTGCCCAAAACAACTTTGTATTGATTCGCATAACCTTTTAAGCCAGTCGATTGCAGCACTCTAACTCACAATGCTGTGGCGTTTCAATGTTTTCAAGCAAGGAGTGGTTGCATCGCTGTCCATCAGACATTTTCTTTATTCAAGCTGTGCCTTTTTGTGTAAAGCTGAATGTACCCTTGTTGTAAATATGTACAAATTGGTTAAAATTAGGCCAATCGACACCACCACGATGGTAAACTTGTCTTGTCTTGTTGTAATAGGCATTTACAGCTGCCTTGCTGAGTCATGCTCCTGAGCAGGATTACTGCTCATCTATGTACAGACCATCCTCAAACACAGAGGCTTGGGATATATCCCGCAGCTAAAGATCATATATTTGGCTCAGAAAAAAGGATGAACAAGCAGCTGGATCCATTCTTAGTAACGGTAAACCAGTCTCAACGTGTTTTCTTTTATTCTGGTTCTTACATATTTGATATAAAAATCGGGTAAATTCTTTGATGAACAACATAAATCATACATTTTAAAGACAGAACCTTACCTTTTCTGTTCTTTTTCTGTTTTGTTTTAATCATGAGTATCAGCATATTTTAGCTGATAGGAAAAACACAAAGTAACATGTACAGTATGGTATGCAAAAATACCCCAAAATAAAAACCACTTTAACCCATTAGTATTACTCATGAACAACGTAATCCTAGTATAAATATAACTTCATCCAGTGATTAATGATCACCATAAAAAAGAGAAACATGATGCAACAGCAAATCTACAAAGAAGTGACCATATACCTAAACTGACAGGCTAAACAAGAACAGCATTAACGAAAGAAACAAAAAAGTCTGTCAACAAGACAGCTATTAGTAATTCACTTCACAATGCTGGCTTTTATGCAGCATGGGAAGAAGACAGCTATTGTTAAATTAGAGTTATGACAAATCAAACAAAAAGATTTACCCTAAGAAGTGTAGGGACATAGCAAATATGCGGAAAAAAAGGTGCTCTGGTTAAATGACACCAAAATGTAGCTTTGTTCTTACATTCGAAATGCTGTTTGTTGTAGATAACTAACCCTATAAAAACATGCCACCTATGTGGAAAATGATGGCAACATCTTGGTTTATGGAGAAGATTTTCTTCAGCAGGGATAAGGAAGTACGTATAGGCTGACAGGAAGATAGAAATTTACAGACTGAACTGGGATGGGATGATTTTAAATCAAACCCATGTCTTAGGATGAGCCAGTCAGAGTTCAGAGGCATATCCAACTAATAAACTGCAAGGTCGAGCTTTTGAAGGTGAAAACATCAGTATCTAGATGTATAAAGCTAGTGGAGAACTATCCTAGAAGATTAAACAAAAGATTTTAGACAGTTTCAGTATTGACTCAACAAGACTAAACATCTATGCATTGTTCCCTTCTCAGTTATCCTGTATTTTCCCTTGATCTGCTACATGAAATCCCATTGGGAATGCAGAATGACAATATGACAAAAAAGGTCAATTGGTGTGAAAATTGAAGGGAGGCCTATTATCTATCTAATGCTTATTTTAGATGTAATGAAAAAATCTATTTTATAGGTCTCAACATCATCTAAAAATTAGCTTGTGCATATACAATCCGGAGCATGCAGTGTATGATTTTAATAGGCTTCTTTCATATTTATATTATGTCTTTGAAGTGGACTGGAGTAGAAGAAAGCATTCATGACATTTAAATGCTGCATGGGAACACTCACAATATCTGCTTAGCATCTTAGCAACAGACACACAGCCTGTAGCCTTCTTAAGAGCTTTAGGAACCCAAATCTCTGTGATTATATACATTAACAATGACTAATCATGTTATACAACCTGCCACTTCTCCAGCTCTCCAAAGGGACTATGCGACTCAGCTTGCAGACCTCTTGTGTGTCTCAGGAGGGGGTGAAAAAGTGCTTTGTGCCAGAGAGTTTAGGACAGTCCCTCAGAGTAGCAGGAGGTGGGATTGAATCTCCTCGAGAAAAAATAAATAACGCCCTTGTCTGCAAAGTGACCGGTGCTCGCTCCCAGACTTTTAAGGCGAGTTGAGTTACTGTGGCCCCCGGAGAGGAGCAGACAGGTTGTGTCTGAGAGGAATACCTTCCCACACATGACATCATTCCTGGGATGGCTGCAGCATTAAAAAAAAGGCTTAAGCTTGCCTAAAACACCAGAACACAGCCTTTTTTTTCTTTCCTTCTTCTTCTTAGAAAAACAGGTTTGAGCACATAACGTTCTCTGGTAAGAAAACTATATGATTGGTCAAAAATTTGGGCTTGTTTGCTGATTGATCAGGGAGCTTAGCTCATGGAAAAGCTACATTAACTCTTCACTCTACATTTATTAGCATTCAAGAGGCTTAAAAAAACATTACACTAATTATTCAGAGTGGCAACTCTCAGACAGGGAACTTCTTAATTCAATATGTGCACTCACCCACACACACACAAAGAAATAGTGTGATCTTACAAGATAGCCTTAGACATTATGCTATTGTGTGGGTTGAAATGAGCTCCAACTACCCTCTTCCCAGTGAGGGTGGTCTCCCCTGGGCACTGTGGATGACATTAAAGGGATTTGTCCGTGAAGATCCGACTTTATTACTGCTCATAATGCTCTAGCTGAAAAACCACAGAGAGATCAGAGAGGAAAGTGTGTGGCACACAACTTGTAATCATGTATATCTTAATAATCTAAAGCAGGCTCATTTGTTTCATCTGAATCAACAGATGCTTCTTCTGTACAGCAGGGTAGGAGCTTACAGAGCTTTAAATATTGGACCACTGTGAGGCGACTGTAGCTGATGGGTGCATGCTGAAGGATAGAAGAGTCAAAATATGTAAAAGAAAAAAAAAACAAAAGGAGGAAACCACAGAAGACAGCACCACCTACTGGTTGACTCCAGGAAATGAACAGGGATAGTATGGATGTCACAAGCACACAGATGTCACTGAGATGAGCAATCTATGCCTGTTTCTGCTTAACATGCCCTATAGGGACTGATTGAGCTGCTGCACACATCAAGACCAGCTGCTGTGCTCTTGAAGCTAAACGGCAGGTTGTAAAACATCAGTTTAAGCCCCTCCATTTCATGACGTTTGGGTAATTGAGAAAAGGTTGGGTCCAGTGCATTGTAAAAGTACTCTTGAACCCATTTACACTTTCTTGGATGAAAACTGCAGAACTAGGGCTTTTGTGCAAAACGAAGCAGGGAAGAACCGGTTCTGAAAATTGTTTTCATAAAGTGAGGCATATATTAAAATTTAGCATCTTTAAAGACTATTGCTGCAGTTACTTGTATAGGTCTTTAAGTTTATGCCTCTACCAGCTAGGTATCTTGAAATATACATTTTTGCAAATTTCTCTCATGTTGCTTAAGCCACATTCAGATGGGATGAACAGCATCTGAACAGATTCCCAATTAGATCAAATAGACCCTTTTAGGACATAATCATATAAAGGTCTTTAAAAACTATTAAAAACAAACTTTTTTATTTAAGTAAACACAGAGTTTTCTTCAAGTTCATAACAATACACAACTTTTTGTATAAAATAACAATTAAACTCACTGAATGTATGGTTGGAAATATTCAAGTCCTAAATCTAAAAGACCAGGTTCTGCTTGTTATACCTTTTTTAAAAAAGCTGAAGATGTCTTCTGTCACTCTGGGGTCATTTCTGCTCTCCATAATCTTTTGTTGATGTCCCTTTGCGGAATGACGCAGCACATAACACTGTGCAAACATATCAGCTGAGAATGGACTCTGGACCTGGATCACCAGCATGCTGTAAACCACCAAGCCACCCACATGTTGCCACATTTTAGACCCGCAGTAAAAAACACGCACACATAGGAAAAAAAAACAAAAACAAAAAAAAAACCAGCAAAATGACTCATCGTTGTGTGGAGAAGGAGCCGCCCAAGTTAATCTGCGAGCCACATCAGCACGACAGTTTTCTGTAACACATCAGCACCTGACCCTACGCTCACCTCGCCACAGCTCCCTCTTCCTCTGGCTGTTTGGGCTGTGTTGCCAGGCAGTGGTCTCTGTAAACACAGCACCTGGCAGCTCCGGCAGGAAACCACCACAAGCTCTGTGGAAAATTAGATGCCATTACTGCAAACACACCCATTTTGCTCAGATAACTGGATATCTTTGGAAGAGTCGAATTGTGTCAATCTCTTCTCTTTTGTTTTTGTGTTTTCAACAAAGCACCTTGATTTTCTTTCCCCCCCAACAATCGTGACGGAATGTTTGCTCAATCCCAGCATAGGCTTCCTCCCCTCCTCATTACTACGCACAGCCTCTCTTCAATTAACTTTCTCTCTAATTTACATTATAAACATGGCCAAGAAAGTGCCATTTACTGCTCCTCCATGCTGCTTATACCCTGTCTCATCAATTTTCTCTTATTGTTGGCAGTTGAGCTGAAGCCCCAGTATTGATCCCTCACCCTGGGAGAAGATAATTTGGGAGAATCGAGATGGATTCTATATCTATTATCTAATGGAATTCCTCCTCCCAGAAAGGGTTATGGATTTTCTGCCATTGAAGCTGTGAAAATGTGTGTCTGTGCAGGCCTTCTCTGTATGTGTCAGTGTATGAGTGTCGTCTCAGAGCAGATACAGACTCTTTTTTTTTTTTTGCATGGAAAAAATAATGCCGTGATGAGCCTATGTTGGAGAGTGGCACTAAGGCTTTACTGTGAGCTGAAGTATTCAGGGAAATGCGCACTCTGTGAATGTGTATTGACCTGCTGCTCTTTAAATGGCTCCCTCAGAAACTACATATAGATAAGGTCATGTTCTTTGTGCACTGCGTCAAACTATGACTCACGAGATAACGTTTTGTCAGAGTCTTGCTTTTTCCATTTTGTTTTGATGAGGATGTATTCAGAAGAATATTCAAATAACCCTTTTTTTTAAGATGTGGTCATTACTTTTTAATCTGTGCTCTCTTTGCTAAGTAGCTTTAATATTTTAATTTGGAAAGAGTTCAAGTAAAGTTCATTCAAGCAGGCCTTGTAGTTTTCAAAAAAATGGACAAAAAAGGATGATTTAATCATGTAGTGCAGAGTTCTCATATTACAGATAAAATGTTTTCTAGTAAAACTGTAAAAAAGCTGTTTCTGGTCGGCTGAAATTTTTAAAAGAAACAGCAGACCTGGCAGCAGCAGTTGGAGCAGGATCATTGTGTCCATCTGTTGTGCTTGATGAGCTTCCAGTAAGAGACTAAATAGGACAAGACTGGATCTTTTTACACCCCAACAGAACCAGATACAATGAAAATAAATAGCATAGAATACATTAGCAGTTTTGGTTGTTTTTGTTTTCAAGACTTTGTTGCTACAGTCAATGGATTATGATTCATATCCATGGCTAATTTAGATTTGATTTTCTTTTTTTTCTTATTTAGAAAAGAAGTAACAATGATAATCATGTAAACATATTGCTGATGCTATTCTAAAACAAAAAATCATGTATAACAATAAGTTAGATTGTTTTCTTTATAGTATCTATATATATATATCCAGAACGACTTGGAGCATATATATATATATATATGCTCCAAGTATTTCTGGTCATAAGGGCTTCTTGCCATCAATCAAATCCTTAAAACCTTTCCACAGGTTTTCTGTCAGATTCACGTAGGGACTCTTTTCCCAGAAATGCAAAAATACACCTTTTTTTGTCAGAAAAAGAATGTAAAATTAGGTAAACGTAAAATTAAAGTTAAAATTAAAGCTTGCTATAAATCCTGATCAAACAGAGGTATGAATTATTTTGGATTTAAATGCATTTAAAATATACACAAGAATCAGATATTGATTGAAAGACAGAAAAAGATTCCATTGTTCTTAATGCTTCTATAATTATCAATGGCTCATGGTTTAACAGAACAAAGAAAAATGTGGTAAAAGACTATTGCACTGTTCTTTAGAAATATGTATTTTAACGTTTAGATCATAACAAATCCAGCTGTTTACATTTCATGTATGTTAGCTTTAAGTCATGCCCAGCTAAGTGTTGCACTGCCAGGCTAATGCCTCCATTCAAGGCTTCATCCTGTCAGTTTGGACGGCTGACTGCATCCTCTGCCATTGGCAATGCAGCTCATCTTCCTTGACAACCATTAATGATTTTATCTTCATTGTTGTATTTATGGAGACAAAAATAAGCCTCATTTACCGGACAGAGCAGAGATGATCTGAAATTGGATGGAGTCATTCTTAACGCAACATTTGATAAAAGAAAACCCAACAACTTTGGAAAGATCTAAAATGGTTGAAAAACAAATCTGATTATTTCACATAAACACAATATAACATATACATTATGCAATGACAAAACTAAAATCACAGTTTTACAAATGTGGAATTTATGGTTGAAAACCAAAGCAGTGCAAAATCTACTAAAGATATGATGTAACATGTCAAAATTGCAATCAATAACATAGAAAAGTGAAAATATAATATCCTTGTAAAACAATAGAAATGCAAAACTGTGGTAGCAAAAGGAAATAAACTTTAACTTCAAATGTAACTTTTAGTCACCAGGAGTGCTAGACCTGTAACATCCAGGTTTAGGCTAATGACAACACAGCACTGTCAGAAAATTAAACAGTATCCCTTCATGTTTCAGAATCTGGACCAACAGAATAAGATGTTATGGAGTAGCTACTAGAGAAAAGGCTACATTCAGCCATCTGGATCAATTTTTGCATAAGGGAACCAAAAGATGTGTGATTTCTGTGTTGTTACCTACAGTATAACAGGTATTTAGGCTTAGTTCATGTTCCCAAAGGTGCAGTGTGAAGATTAAAACGTAAATATTATTTGTTTTATTTCTGGCTTTGTATGCCCTTAAAATTTAGGTTTTTTTTAATATATATTTTCTGTTGTGTTGGCAAAGTTAGCTCAAAGTAAACAGACTGCATCCCAGGGCAAAGAAAAAAAAAATCAGTTGAGAGCAGCAAATCATTTTGGTGGAGATAAAAGGGTTAATTATTTCATCCACTGCTAATACAGAAATATTGATTTTGGTCAATTTTATAAATGGACTAAGGCCATTTCTTAGAGGGTCAGAGATCAAATGATTTGTAGATAGGTTACACCCTGTGAATTAAAAGGATACAACTGCACATGCATTATAATGGAACAGATACAAAGACAACACTGCAATCAAAAGAAAAAAAAAAACGACTAATTTCTCTCCACATTTCACCAAGTTAAACCTTCTAACAATCAAGCATCTCTTTAGGATTCTATTTTAAAACACCACAGAACTTTAAAACTGTAAAGCAGAAAGAAAATTACACTTTATTTAGTTTTATAAATGAGATTCTAAATAGCATGATAGACGTAGCCTCAGTAAGAATTTAATAAACTTTTTGCTTTAACAGGTTTTCTGGGAAGAGCTCAAAGAGCACTAAAGGGTGGCAGTTGAGGGCTTTCATCTGTAGCTGGTGGTTTGCCGGTTAAATCTCTGCCCGTTGTGTCGTTGGGCAGACAGCTGAGCAGATTCCATTTTTACCATCAGCAGAGGGACCATTGTATGGCAGCCTTGACTCTGTCAGTCTGCCCCAGGGTAGCTTGACGCCATTAGTGTGGGAATGAGTTGGTGATGACCGGATGTAGCGTGAAGCGCTCTAGTGTCCTCATACTTTATATAAAAAGGCAGCCTTTTTTACCAAACACAGGCAGAAAACTTGACAAGGATACTTTAAACACAACTAAGTTATTGGTTTTTATACTTAAGTTATCACAGCTACTGTCTATTTTCCATGCAAGTTTCATGGGGAAGCTGATGTGTTCAATGGGTGAGCAGCGTTACCCAGTCAATCGTAGACACAGACATGACCAAACAATTAGTGGTGGACAATAATTAGATATCAGTATATATTGAATTAATCGTTAATTCTTCTCAGTAATGGTGATATTTCAATATAAATTACAGCATTTATCACTTACTGAGCTCCTGGTTTTTGAGTAGCTGAACAGAACATTTTGCATGTCGCTAAATACAGTAAGTTCAATTTCACCCTTATTTTTTCATCTGTTGTTTGTTTTTATAATAATGTTTGATCTTGAATTAGTATGGACAACATCATTACAAATTGTTGTGAGACAAGAAGACTGTAATCTACTTTCAAAAGTGTGCAGAGCTGCTAACGGGCGAGTGTCTAAACTAGATAACTCAGACTAATCCAGCTGTGGCACCTCTGAACTCCGGTGTCTCTTGGTGTCTACTTTCTTTACAGTACACAGGAGACAGAGCTCCAGCACTTTTCCCTGCAGGATTATTTATTATTTTTGCAGTGCGAATGGTTACCTCAGCCTGGATTTTGTTGAATAGACAAGCACATGAGTGCATCCTTTGGTGGCACAGGTTCAAAAACAGAGACTGAAGTCAGCGCTGTAATGGAGAAGGTGATAGCCTTAGTGGGCAAATGAATGTCAGCCACAATTAGAGGCCCACGTAATAGCATCTAACAGAGAGGCCACGACGCAGATGGGTCAAGAGTTTACCATGTATCTCCAGAATTACATCCACCTAGAGCGGACGGTTTTTATCCAAGGACGTCTCGAGGGCGGGAAGACAAGTGGATGAGCGGGAAGGCAGGGAGACCAGCAGGCTAAAGAAATCCCTGAAGGATATACACTATATTAAACAGCTTTTTGTCCTTCAGCTTTAGCTGTAGCAGACTTGTTGTTAGAGCTGAGCCTTGACTCTATGTACCGAGCTTAACTGGGTTAAAATGTTGCAACACTTAGATGGGCCAACAGTAATAACTTAAACAACCAAAACGATCACATTTAAATAAACAATACAGATCTATTGACAGTTGAACCTAGTGGCTGATAACTCAAACATTTCCAAACTGTAGAAATAACATTAATCGATCCAATAAGAAAAAAAAAACTCAGTTAAATTCAGTTATTACTTTTCTTATTAGAACATTCTTCTTTTTGGGGGGGAAGTGTTGCTAAAGATGATGTAAAGCTTTATTGAATAATTATCTCCTTCAACTTAAGACGCTATGGTAACATCCTCGAAACAAACTCGTAACTTCTTCCTTTAGTAGGAAACTTTTAAAATATGAATAAGCAGACAGTCTAAACAAGATTTGACATAAATTACTTTTGCACATCAGCCGCTGGATGCAGAAAGTCTGGACACCCTGTGACATCTGGGTCTAAGTATGATTTGTCCTCTTTTATTTCAGGCAAATAAAAAAAAATGCAAAATGAGAAGTCTTTGAAACAGCGTCATCAGAAAACAACTACGACATAAGCTGCAAAGAAGAAATAATATCTTATTGTGAATTACTGCTCATAATCCATCTTCCGTTAGTTGTTGATCTGCTCCAATTCATAATTATCAACAACTGTTTAAAATCAATTAAAACTTAGACTGGAAATGCATATTTGTCTGATAATGCAGTACATTACTATAAAGGTGGTATAATGTCCTTTATCTAAATATTGTTTTGCTGGCACATATTAAGGTTCCTGTAAGCCAAAATGTGTCTGATACAGTTGGAATATGTGAGTTTGTGTGTGTGTGTTAATATTGAAAGGTTAATTATATGATTCTTTTGATAAAAAAATTGTGTTTGCAATCGATTACAGAATCTATAAAGAACCCAAAGCTTTGGGGAGCGGTGAGTAAAAGTCCCATAACTGCTTGAGAGATTGTGTTATCTCCACATGTATCATCAAGCAGATAAACATATGACTTAATGTTTTCACTAATGAGACAAACAAAGAGTAAAATTCAGGAAATGGGAATAAGGAGGCCCTACCAAAAGTATTTTTAGCTGAAGTGATCATATAGTTGTCAAAAACAAAACAAAATCAGTTAAAAGAGCGTGAAAAGACCTCGAGGTCTGATGCCTTAGGTACTAAAAAAATAAAAAGCCATATGAAGGTTTTTATATCTGATGAGTATTTTAAAAGGGGCTTTCTTGCCGTTTGGAATTATTTTTGCAAGAGATGGAGTAAACAAAGATTGTGTAGGATTAGGACAGTGCTTTAGTCAGATACCTTCAGCAAATCATTTAGGTGTTTATCTTCTGCAAAACAACAAAAAATTCATCATACAAACTAACACTGTACATTACATTATTCCTAGGATGAAACAGTGGTGGCAGTATCATGCTGTCTTGAAGTTCTTTTCCTTCTTTGGAGATCTCCTAAGGAAGGCAGGAGATAAAAATATTTTAAACAGAATATGAACATAGAACTAAAGGGCAATGGTTTAAATTTAAGCATTTTTTAAATAGACTGGTAAAAGTCTTAATGTATTTAATGTTTTATGTGAAAAATAAAAAACAGGCAATAGAATGGCTCGAAAGTCAAACAAATCCAGCTACACAGCCTTTGAATTGTAAATAAAATAAATGAATAGAGCTATGGATAAATATATGGTTATTTCTAACTTCATATAATCATGTTACATAAATACCTTCCAAAACTTCTAATGTATCCTATAATAATTCTCTATATCCATAGTAACCATGTTTTTTTTTTTGTTTTTTTTTTTGCAGCTCCATGGAGCTCAGGTGCTCAATGTTCCTCCACATGTTTTTTCTCATACGCCCACAAACACACATGCCCGAGCTAACGGCTCCCCTGACAACGCTGCACAGCTTGTAAGGAGTGAATAAAATGAGCGCCAGAAACCCGCAGCAAACTGTTACATCAGCCCTCTCTGGCAAAAGCCTTTCCTTCACATCTGCGTTTGCTATCACCTCAAAGGAGCACTTCTCCTCATGGCTTTTGGTTTGAGCGAAAAAGTCTCATCGTCTGTTGTTCCTTTTCTCCTCCTCAGGGGGTAAACGTGAAATGAGACTTTACTCTTTTCTCCCACTGTTCATTATAAAAAGTGGGAGTAGAGATGAATTTCTTTATTTTTGTTACGAGTCAGATCGTGGTGGATTGTAGCTCAGTGTGGATACGACGCTGTGAGTGAAGCTGAGAAGATTGATGTTGTTGCAGAGAAAAAGGGTCAGTGTCACAGAATACAGAGCATTACATTATAATGCTCCTCTTGTCTGTTTTCCAATACGACCTTGTCTGTTAAAGATTTCAATGTGGCATTATTGCTTATTCAACCTTCAGGAGGTCGTGCATGCTTGTCCCCAATTAAATGTAAGTATTTCTGGATGGCACATGGGCTGTGCAAATTAAGGGCAGTCTCCGTTCCCTCCTTACCTACTCAATAATACACGTCTTCATCTACGGTAATGGTTGGTTATCCTCCCTGTTTTCTTGCTGCAAGTAAGTTTCAAGCCCCACCACAAGTATTTGCCTCAGGGTGTGTGATTTCATTTGTTATCAGTTATGTCACTAACACATACCAGACACAAGAACTCCCCTCAGTCCGGACTGAAACACAACCACAGGAGACAGTTGGCTACTAGGACCCAATAGTTTTAAAGGAAGGAACATGAAAAAGGTTTATTATTCAGTGGGTTAAAGCAGGATGGTAGCAGCCCTATTTACATGGGAGTCCTTAGCAACTGTTGACTTAGTGAAATGAGATTAAAATGAGTAAAGACATTTCTGTTGTGAATATGTAGAAACTTGTATTGTAGAAACTCAATGCTATCAATGAGTGACCAAGGTTAGTCTCCTGACTAACCTTGGTCACTGGGGTGTAATATTTTTTCATAGCTTTGCTAAATCTACCACAAAATACACAAGTACAAGTACATTTACATTAAAGTAACTCCTGCACCCAAATAACAGAAAGAACAGTGTTTTTCTCTTTGCACCTTTTGAGAGTCGGGTTGGTTTCGACATAAAGGAATGGATAGATTAAAAAAAGATTGAGAGATAAATAAAAATAAAATGAATTACTTGAAAATCAACAATGTTTAGCTGTTTGAATACATAAATGAGCTAGAGGTAAAAGTGTTTAAAAAACAGCATCGTTTAAAAAAAGGGTGAAATAAATGTCAAAGTGACACCGTAAAACTGTAGCCACTAAGGGAGCTAGATCTGTAACTTCAGCGTTTGGGCCGCTGTCGACACGGCAATGTCGCATAATGAAATGGCATCCCTCCACGTTTTGGAATCTAACAAAAAAAAAAAACACTTTGGACCAGAAGATTAAAGCTATATTAAATTCTACATCTGAGAACCAGAAACATGTCTGAAATCTGTTTTGTTAAGAAGCAACTATTTAGCCCATGTTTTTAAAGATTCAATTCAGTTTATTTATATAGCGTCAATTCACAACACATGTCATTTCTAGGTACTTTGCAAAGACAATTCAATCAAATCGTACATTCAGATAAATTAAAGGTTTTCTATCTAAGGAAAACCAGCTCATTGCATTGACTCATTAATTCAACAGCAATCCCTCACACCAAGCATGCATGTAGCGACAGTGGAGAGGAAATACTCCCTTTAACAGGAAGAAACCTCCAGCAGAACCAGGATCAGTGTCAGCGGCCATCTGCCGAGGCCGACTGGAGTTCAAGGAGAAAGAAGCAGAGATACAGAGAGAAGCAGAGATATAAAAGGTAACTGTCATCCAGCTCCACAGGATGCCCCAATCAGGAAAGACACAGCCAGGCAGACGAGCTCCAAGCCAGTTCCCATATATTGCACAGGTTTAA
The DNA here is from genome assembly GCA_034780135.1 of Jordanella pulchra. NCBI lineage: Eukaryota > Metazoa > Chordata > Actinopteri > Cyprinodontiformes > Cyprinodontidae > Jordanella > Jordanella pulchra. The sequence goes on from JAUZNJ010047414.1 coordinate 15,333, forward strand.
AACTATTTTTTTTCATACACGTCCTTATAATTGCTACAAATGTAAAATGGTCTTTGCTCTATTTAATGTGGTTGTCTGTATAAACTCCCAGTAGTCAAGACATACGAGAGTATCTTGGACTGGATACTCTAGCCATCAATGTGGGTTTAATGAGCTGATCACCGGACTACTTTATTGGGTCAATGCCACAGTGAGAGAACAAGAGGAACAGTTTGTAATAAAGCTCACAAAAGACTAGCCAAAAGTGCCCCTCAAACCCCTTCAGAGACTCCAAACAAGAGGAAGAAAATTAAACTTTTGTGTAGTGCGACGAAATAATGGCTAAAAAATAAGACGAGGTAGTGTCGGTCCCTCTGACATTACACTATGTCTGACTTTTGCTTAAAACATTTTTAGATACCCTTTTCATAAAAGGTTTTTCCTCTGTAAAGACATTTGTTTTCAGACTGGATTTAGTATTTAGGGGAAAGAAATTACTTAGGTAAGAAAGCTTTTACAATATGTTGTTCAATTGCAGCTATCCGTAATGGTCTTTTTCGCTGCTGGATAAGTAGATGCTTGGTTAATTGAGAGAAAATTGATACTTTAGCTGTTGATGTGCTCATTGAGTTCAGCTGAGACACTGGTGGAGTTAGAACAGTTGTAAAGTGGTCGGCTGTAAACTAGGTATAAGACCAGGTTCATTTCAGGGTTTTGTTTGCTCTCTGATTCCACTGCTTAAAGTTTAAACTGTGCTTTAGTAATTATTGAACATTTACATTCCTGCAGATACACATTTGTTTAATTTTTGCTATTGAGTCAAACAGTATTTATAGTAAAGCAGACTAAACATGGTTAAATTCCTCCCCTGGAGCCAGAATTAGTGGTTCGGCTGTAGTTACTTGAAAGATGACTGGACTTCAGACGTGTGTCAAAAGGAGGTGGAAGTTGATATTTTTCAGAATAAAAGAATTTTCTAAATATAAAGGTCCATTAACTGGAGTTAAAATGAGAACCTCGACTGATCAATCAACTCAAGATGAGCTGCAGAGGAAGGAGAGAAAAGCATGTGGCTGGTAAACAGTCCTTTAGCCTCTCCTGTCCTAGTCAATCCTCCCATCCTCACATTTGTCCTCAGATTTGCTATAAGAGGCTTTTAACAAAATACGAAAATCTGGATCAAATAAAAACAACTGTTGTTTTATTTCTTTCAAACTTTTATGGGATTTTCTAGTTATGTTTAAGTTAGACTCTTTCAGTTCAGTGAGTTTCCTCCATGTGCTCGCATAGTTCCTGGTTTCCAACATACAAAATACATGAATGTTGGACATGATTAAGATTCCAAAGTAACTTAAAGAGGAAGTTTGAGTGTTTGTCCTTTGTGTCCCTGTGATGCCTTCTGATGGATTAGCAACATGCTAAGGGTGTATGCAAATTGGAGATACAGGACAAAAGAAACAAAGGATATACATAGAAAGGCAGACCAGGTACGGGGAGATAGGTCATGTTTTTTTCATTTCTGTTGTAAAAAGTCAGTGAGGAAGTCAGTTCATTTTCATTAAACAAAATGGAAATGAGAGCAAACAGGAAGTGATCACTAATGGGCTCATCTGAGTCCCTTTCATTTACTGCTCAGCACTCACAGCAATAATCTTAATGAGCAGCAGTTAACAGTCAAGTTAGGGACACTTATCTGCTCTGCAAGAACAGAAAGAAATAATAATGAAAAGGACTAAATTTTTGATTACAAAAACGCAAATGCATATGTCTATCAGTGAAAATGAATTACCACCGTTAGGTAATGCATTCATATCATGCAAAATGCACATGCATGTTTATCTGCAGTAGGAAAAAGCATGAATAAAAACTATTTAGCACAGCACCCACCATAATCGAGTGGTTGTTGTGAAAGCCCAAATTACTACACATTCAAGTGTTTACCAACTAACACTACACGAAAAAAAACCTTGCATTTATAGCGGTAATAACTGTTTTAGATGTTGTGTGCTTTCTGAACTGAAATAATCTAAACTTGATGTTAAACGGTGGCTATTTTATTTATGTCTGACCTGCATAGTGAAAAACTGCAATTTTTTATTTTTATTTTTTTTTCTCAGAAAAAGAATTTAATCATTTCCCTCGATGTAGTATGCTTTATTACTGAAAGCTTTGTAGGTGCCTGCTAAACGTGAACAAATAACCCTGACACTCATGGAAATAAATAATTGGAAAATAACTTTAGAATTGTATCAATTAAGACTAATGCAGTATATGTGAAATTGAATGCATCTCAGTACATGTTGTGACATAGTGAGAAGACTAATCATCAATATAAACTGATTCAGATTTTTTTTCATGAAAAGTCCTTGAGATAAAGTACGGACTATTATGAGTTGTGGATTGTACTGTAGCATAAAGGATAACTAAGAAATAAAAATAACTGAGAATCTGCAGTACCTGTAACCTCCTCCCAACGCAACCACTTATACTTAATGATTGCGGTTTAAAAATGTGCTTGGTGTTTTGGCAGTGTGTCCAGTTTCTGTTACTTACCAGGCATAGGTGGGGCCAACACACATACTTGTTGGCATATTTGGCAGAGAGTCAGCTCTAATAGTTTCTCTGTGAAACTGTAGTGATCCAGCAGAGTTCCTATGTCTCTGCAGCCCTCCATCTGTCATTGGAAAGCCGCAGCATTCCCCCAGGTGGAAGCGTTGTGTCAGCCTGGCAGGGTCATTACAGCAGGGCCCTGGTGTACCACCATTGCAGCCTGTTTCTTTGCTGTCCCTGCCCCGCTTCAACCCCTTGCCAGGTAGCAAGATCTCACACAGACCTAATGTATTCACTCTAATTAAAGTGTGCCAGGCACCAAAAGAGCACAGCTGTTGCAGGGATAGAAAGACCAACTGTTTTTATCAAAGGATGGCAATGTCATGGACTCATGCCCAATGCCACTTGCATCACCTGAGCTTACAATACCAGTTTAAATATGGACAAACCTTTTCAAAGAAAAAAAACAACATCACTGAGCATTAAGTGAGCCAAAGGGCAACTCGTAGCTCTGGAGCTACAGGTTGAGGACCCCTGATCTAACATTTGGCAGCTATATTGCCATTTTAATTTGGGACTAAGTGCAACACTTTCATTTTATCTTATTATTATTTTTATTAGTATTTCTTTGTTAGGCTGTAGTGGCCTTTATTTTTGTGTTATTTTCGAAAGTAGGCAGACAGAAAACAGTAGAGACGGGGAAGACATGCAGCAAAGGTCATCAGGCATGAATTCGAACCGGTGACGGCTACGGCGAGGATCAACGCCTCTGTGGTGGCTTAACCACTGTGCCAGCACCTTTATTTTAAGAATATTTTTAAAGTGAAACTATAAAGGGACCAATCATTTACTGTTTCTGAGTACATCTTCAGTACAGGGACCAGGATGAGTTCTACAAGGGTACTGGCCCCTGTTGACCCCTGCCTACAACCGCATATGCGTTAAACCTTGATCAGATATCAGACCAGATAAAAGACTAAGGTAGTAAAAATAAAGATCGACCGACACAATATCAAATTATTCCTTATGCTCTTTTTTTCCTACAGCTTTCCAATTTTACATTACTTTCTGTTACATCAACTTTTACTTTTACATTTTCTCTGTTATTGTCTTCATGGCGGCCACATCACTGTGATTCAAACCCAGTAGCAAATATGCACCCATTATAGAGTATAAGGGTAGTTTGTCTGTCTATTTTTGCTCGAAGCGGTAACCAGTCCAACTCACTGAACCAGCAGGAAAATGAATGATTCACTAAAGGCCGTTAAGATTTTTTGTCAAATCATCACTTAATATTACATATACACACATCTAGACTTTCTAAGTTAGCTTATGGTTATACACTGTGTATAGATTAAATGCTTATTAAATGCAATAAAATGAGCAAAAAGTATAGCTTCTCAGAACTCAGGTTACTCCTCCATTGTAGAACAACGACCAAAAAACAAGCGAGACAGTTGTAACTGCTTTTCTCTCTCTATTCCAGTTGTTTTGGTCGGAGTATCACATTGATTATTTTCTTTTATTGTGGACCCGTGCATGCTTCTCTGAGTACCTCCAGGCTTGGCAGCTGAGCAGATCAGATCGCACGCAGTGTAAATTATGACCTAGAAGGAATAGCAGCAGAGTGCAGATTGTAGTAAAGCTGGAAGCAACTTAAATGGAAGCAACCCTCTCCTCTTCCTGATATAACTACTGGCTGAGCTTTACCATTACTTACTTACATGTGCTGACTTTTATCCTCTAGAAATTGGCTGGCTCAGAGCTCACCTGCTTAGCTGATTTTCTCTGCTTTATAAAGCAAGTAAAGGACCTGCTATTACAATTTACCTTTAACATTTCTCTGGCATGGAAAGTACTCCTAAATCGGTGCTTCTTTTTTTCTTTTTCCTGTGCTCTGCTTTCTGAAACTGCTGTCAGCTGGAACAAAAGGCCACTCATGGATCCTGTTTTGCAGGAGGTTTCTTCCTGTCTTCCCTTCTTACTCTCACTGCATGCATGCTGTGTATGAGAGATTGCTGTAAAGTCAATGATACAATTCAATGCAATACTGTCTTCTGGTATCCTCATGCAAGAGGTGTTGAATGCATCCAGTGACCTTATGCAATTGGCATAATTTCCTGAGATGGAAAACTTTTTAACCAATAATATACTGAACCTAACTGCAATCGTTTGAAAACAGGAATCAGTTGGAGTGTATTGTATGAACCTGACTTGAACTATATCTGAATGATGTGACTGAACTGAGTGTAAAAGGCATTAAGATGACATGTACAGAAGAAATAATGTATATTTTAAAATAGTACTATTTGTATTTGTTGTTTATCTGTTTAAAGATTTAAAAGATTTTGTCATAATTAATGAAGACAATGTATAATTGCTCCTTCGAGGTCTTATAGTTATCAAAATAACATGATACTTATGTCATTATGTTTCAATCTTGGTGACAAGCTAGTTTAGTCTTGGTTTCTAACACTATCACAATTTTAGTCCCATTGCCTCTCAGCTGACAGTCAAACAGTGTTGGATATGCAGGATGACTGTGAGTGTTTACTTGTCTTCGAACACTATTGCAATGATTGTCTTACCACGTATCATGGCTGACCCACAAGCCCTCTCCTGCCAATTTGCATAAATCGCAGTCCATATCTGACAGTTACTAGGCAGCACAAGCAGGGAGACACGCAGCTCCTGCGCAAAAAAACAGGCCATCAACCCACAGGATGGGAGGCTTTTCTGTCAGTGACAAATGTGCTGAGAGCTCCTACTAAGATTCTCCTTTTGTTTGAGTGATGTGCATAAGTGTTTGTGTTTATATCCTGGGTGCGTTGTTAAGAGATCGTAAAACAAAAAAGAAGAAGCTGATTTATTTTCACTTTCATTTACAAATCATGATTCTCTGCTTTTTGGTGAACAAAACTAGAGATAGATTACCTTAGGCAAAAGCACAGCCCATCTGTGAACGGACGGCTACCCAAACTAACCTCACCACATAAGACAATGTAACTACTGTTCTCCATCTAAAATCATGAATTAACCATTTTAATCAATCTCTTGGTTGAACCTCAATACTTCCCCGCTGGCTCAATTCATGTTAAAGCTGTAGAAATAAGAAATCGGTTAAATAAAACCTTTCTGACAAAATAAATGCGACTAAATGATCTTAAAAGGCAACACATTATACACAAATCTAACTAAATTAAAGAATCACTGAGAAACAAAGTCACTAACATCTCTGTCTAGTAAAAGGTTACAAATGCATTTTTCATGGTTTCATGGCTCTGGTTAACTACAGACCCTTCTTAATAGTCTGTGGACTACCAGAATTAATGTAAGAGCATATCAACTAATCCAGAGGTCATAAAAGAACCAAGAACATTTAACACACTTTAGGCCTCAGTTTGTCTCTATAATGAGAAGAAGACCGAGGAAAAGACTGATGAAGTTCCACCATGAAACCAACTGATGCCCAAAAGGAACACAAAGGCTGAGCTCATGATTCCAAAATAATCATCCTCAAGACCTTTGGGATAGAGAAAAATGGAACCTTTTGGAAAAACACTTATCTTATTACCTCTATATAAAACGACCCCAGTATTTCTGAAAAGGAAATCAAGCATGGTATGTTATGATAACCATGACCTAATGATTTAAATTATGCACACTGTGCTCTTGTGTAAAATCCTGAGAGGGAATGTCCACCCATCGGTTTGTGAACTTAGGCCACAGGCATATTTTGATCATCTTCTGATCAGTGATCTCAAGCCCATTAAGTAAGCTCACATTTGAGTGGCCCAGCAGAAAAAACAAAACAAACATCTCTGAAGGTTTTAAGATGGCCTAGTCAAAGTCAGATATGACTGAAATGTTGTCACATGACCATAAACAGGACTTGTGTGCTAGAAAAGTATCTAACTGGTCTAAATTCTGTAAAGGAGGCCACACATCCTCACTAGCTATGTGAAAAACTCTAAATAAATCATTTATTCTGTTCTGTTCTCACATTAAGAGAATGTTTTTAAAATAAATTGCTTTAGGCAGGAGTTAAACGCATCTTCAGTAAGCCCACATTTCAAATCACATTTTCTCTTTTTTATATTACCAAGATGTGATATCAGATGTTTTCCATGAGGAAAAAAATCATGACACTTATAGGATCAAAAAATAATAATGATACCTTTGTTTCACTACAACCAAATAGTGCATTGTAATTAAAATAAATAAATGATGTTTCAGCCACAGTAAGTTGCTGTGGAAATACTTTTGAAGGATGCAGAGGCTCTTCTTGCAAACCTTGTTTGTTTTTGTTTTGCAAACCCAGGAAATTCTCTTATGATTGGTTCAGGAACCAGGAAGTAAATCACACTGCACTGAAGTGACCATACATCTAGATTTGAAAGGATGAAATACTTGACTAAAACATTATTGATTTGGAGGACAGATTATTTATAGGGAATGTTTCCTCCTTCCTGTGTTATAAATGAAAGTGATTTCGATTCATTTTACAGAAAATGTCTTATTTATTGTTTATTTACCAAAAATAAAGACTTTAAAACACCCGCCTGGGTTTAATTATGTATGAAGTGTTTTACTTTGTAAAATACCGGAACGAAATAAATATATTTTTCTATGATATTCTAGTTTATTGAATGGGTCTGTATAGTTATCCTAAAAGACCAGATGTCCTTTTTTCTGATCTTGATTAAAAAAAAAAAAAACACCTGGTTTCTTTCAATTAAATTAAAGTAATTAAATGCGGCAGATAATTCCTCAAAAGAAAACTATTCATATTAAAGTTGATCATGTTTTATTAACATAAACAAGGCTAGATATATTTTAACATAAAATAATAATATTAATAATTTCAACACTGCTTTTAATTACTAACAATGATAATAATATTATCATTGCAATCTATTGAAATAAATTCATACATTTAAGTCCAGCTTTTAAATAAGTCTAATAATGTTACAACAAAAAGTTGTACAGCTGTAAAAATCCCAGGTTGGATGTTTCCACTTGTTATCATGACTATAACCTTATTGGAGTGTTAAACTATTTCTCCCTCATATTTATGATAACATATGCGAGTTCCTTTAAATGAAACCAGTGTATTTTTAACAGTGAAAATCAGCAAGATGCATCAGGTTGGCTATGCTGATGAAAGTCATCAGGGATACTTGATACAAAAATGTCAGGCTCAGGAAAGGGCTGCGTTTGCAAGTTTAATGAGTGTCTGAGTGCTTGAGTGGCCGCATTCAGAGACACCACAGGGCTTAAGATGGGTCTCTAGTCTCTCCAATTAGATATGAGCAGAGGCTTACTGTACTGTGAGGCCAATCTAAAGTGACAGTCAGAAAACAACATGGTGGGGACTAAGGGGGATAAACGACGGAAGTCAGGCAGAGCGTGACAGACCTGTCATTTCCCAGTGTGCAGCCCTGGCTCTCACATCTTATTCTCTCTGAAGGTTACAAGGTTCTAATGCATTTTTATGTAAAGAAAAAAATTCATACTTTAAGTTTGTTTAAATAAGCACAAATGTTAACTATAAGGTTATGGCAGATGTCCCTGAAGTGTGCAGGCTTTTAGTAGGAAGGTAAGTAAAGAAGGGGGCTTTAGTATAAAAAGGAGGTAGGAGAAAAGGAGGAACACAAGGTAGGAAGAAAGGAATAAAGGAATGACTCAAGGAAGGAGGAACAGGAAAGGAAGAAGGGGGAAGAATAAATTATAGAAGAAACCTCAAGTCAGGATAAAAAGGTATAAATAAATAAAAACATGCAGGACACAAGGAAGGGCAAGCAGGAAGACAAGGAAGGTAGGAAAGAAGGAAGGAAAGGAGGAAAGATGGAACACAGGGATGTAGGAAAGAAGAAAAGGGGAAGAAGAAACAGAAAAAAGGGCATAGGGAAGGAATGATGAAGGATGAATTTTTAAAGAAGGAACCAAAAAGTAAGGACACAACATTTAGACGGTTGCATAAGGAATAAATGCTGGGAAACTTTATTATTTTCTTTATTTAAAAAAAACACCTCCCGATTTCTTCAGATTTTCTAGACTGTTAAGGAGCCTAGAGAATAAAACATAAGTAGTCCATTATTTTGCATTATTTCCATGCAAACAGGGATAGCATGCAACAAGCAGCCAGGGGACTGTATAAAGTTGTTTACATCCAGTGATTGAGTTTGAGTCAACCTCTCCTCACTGATATAGGTCTATGTAGCACCAACACAGTCATGAATGTCACACAGACTAACACAGCTGCTCATCCTGCTCCTGTTAGCTTCTCTGAAGCTCTGTTTTTATCCCGTCTGTCTACGAATAAAAAGCACAGTCGTGATGTTTATCTTTGAATATTTATCAGGATGCAGCAACAATAACAGAGAGGTTGTTCATCTCCTTCCGAGGAGGCATGTTCTATATACCAATCAGGACTCAGGTGGAAACAGTTAGCGGTGGTCTGACCAAGCCCCACACACTTCAAAAGTACTTTTGATGTTTCTCCTCTGTTTCTTTCAGGCCAGTCACGCATCAGTACTTCTGTGAAAAACAGACTCTGAGACAATATTAGAAACTATGCCTGCAGGCGGGTCTTTGAAGCTGAACGGCAGAGCCAGTCAGGCCAGCCAGCCCTGTTGATGGCGTGCTACTCTCCCTACTAGTTTGTATGATGCTGGATGGTTTTCAGTCAGGCTAGAGGGAAAACAAAGCAGCCTCTTCCTCCAATCCTTGTCAGCAGAAATGTTAAATCTTAATATCGCAGCCCGGTCTTCAGCAGAGGCTGATGAAAATCTTGCAGTCATTTGCTCAGCTGAGCATGTAACATTTGGTATCAAGCAAGTCAAGCAGCTCCCAATGCACTCATTTCGAGTTAATATAACCTATGTCAAAGACTATCTGAGAGCCCTAAGTCCTCTGTAGTAGTGAGTAAATATTAATGATGTCACGAGTTTACATTCCACATACTCCAGCTCCAGCTTTTTTTCCTTGAGGGGACTAAACACGTGCAAAACCAGAAACAACCCAAATCATCGCTAAACAACATACTGTTTGTTCAGTAACTGTTCTGATAGGCCAATTAAACTCTACTGTGACAATGCTACAGTCACAGCACGGCTCTCTTTCCGTTTGTTAGATCAGGTTTCATCTCTTGCATGACGTGTTTGCATCCTAAGCTACACCTCACTGAAAAAAATTTAAAAAAAAACCTCTGGAAGAAAAATCGACTTCAGCTATTTTTTTTTTCTACAGAAATAAATACCAATGTGAAGGTATCAGCTTTTCAAATCATTGATCCAAAGCCCAGAATGCTCACAGTTACACAGCTTAACAAACAAACAAAACACCTAAAGGTCTAGTCAAAGTCTGGACTTATTGAAATGCTGTCAGATGGCCTTAAAAAAGAATATGTGCTGGAAAAGTATTGGTCTGAATTTAAACAATTCTGCAAAAGAGAACCAGACAACCGACCATCACTAGTTAAGCTATGAATGCAAGGCTGAAAAAGAAAATCTTGACTATAGCTATTTTTCAGCAGCAATAACGAGCCATATCAAGGTATCCATTTCTCATATCATACTAACAGGCCTTAATGTATTTGATTGAGATCTTACGCGATAGATCAATTGGCACATAAATGTGATTTGGAAGCAAAACAAAATGGTTTTCTTACTTTCCTACAATAATGAATCTGAAAAGAACGAAATGCATCTGTATTAAATTGAGTCATAATGTATAGATTTATACTTAAATTATGATGTATGTATTTATACTTACATCACAACTGCAGGTCTTTTCTGACTGTATTTCAACCAGCTTTGCAGATCTAGAACTTGAAACTTTTTGCCATTCCTTAAAAAACACCTAATGCTCTGTCAGATTAGATGGAGAATATCTATGAGTTCTTTCTATGTAGACCCTGAACAAACTGTTTGAGTCAGATTCAGTTGGATATAGCTCTGGACTTGGACTAGACCATTCAAACACATAGACCTGTTTAGGTATGAACTATTTGATTGCAGCTCTCCCCTTACAGTATATATAGTACAATTTAGGCTTGTTATAATAGGAAATCTTGCTTGATGGTAAATTGTCCCAGGAATTGTTGCGATAAACAATAATATTGTCAGTCAGTTTGAATCCACAAGGCTCCCACACTCACAACTAATATTTCCCTTGCTTGCTACTCCTCCGTCATGAGGTTTTCATGCTACACGCTACTTTTTGTTGGACTTCACAGTTATGCAAAACTGTGGGTTGGTCAAATAGAATCTTGTCACACAAAAGTTTGTATTTGCGTGCAATGATGGTGCAGGGTTAGAGCAGGTGATCTATTTCTAGAGGTCTCAGTGCTTGATGCAGCCATCCCGTGTTGCTGCTGGTCTCCCCCGTTTCTCTCCACACAGTTAAAAATAAAAGGCCACTAGTGGCCCCCAAAAAGTTTGTGTTGTTAACCTGACATAAAGAGAAAGACATTCAAGGGTAATGATAACTTTTGCATCCCTTTATAAAACAAAATATAGGTTGCTGAATAATTTTTATTTTTGGTAGAATATGTTGATGCAAGCACATGGTTTGCAGCATATTGCAATGAATGTTCCATATTTTGGACAGATTTAGCAAAGCCAGGTGACGGTAAGGTATTAAACATAAATACCAGTCAGCTTTACTAGATGTTTTCAATGTTGTATCTATATGTTATTAACATTTCTTTCTATTTATATCATTCTGTCCATCCGTTCTCTTTTTTTTTATCCCGCTGCAGCTGACTGCACAACAGGGAACTGCTTATATTCTGGATTCCTTTTAATTATTAATATGCTTCTCAACACGTGGTCTAATCCATCCACACAACTGCAAGTACTGAGCCAGAGAGAAACTGCTCTCTCAAAGGTCCAGCCTTACTCTCATAATATCAGACACAGATTCAGTTTATATTGGCTGTTTTAAAAATCAAGGCTACAAAGAGTGCAGCAGTTACAAGGTTGTTCTTTCATAAATTGATAATCTGAAAATCAATAGCAACCATGCTTTCTTGGTGCAAATTTTAGATATTACTGTAAAATATATTTATAAATTTTCTATTCTATTTTCAAATGTTTAGTTTTTTATGATTCAATTAAATTTTAAGCTCAGCAAAGTAGTCAGTTATACAGGAAATAACAAATGCAAAATCCATTCTGAAATAATTTTAGAGCAGTGGCGCTTAAGTCCAGTCCTTTAAGAGATACTATCCTGGAACTTTTAACACACCTGAATCAAATGCGTGGCTCGTTACCATACCTCTGCTGAACTAAATGAGGAGACTGAGCCTTTAGATTCAGGCGTGTTAGAGAAGAGATGTGACTAAAAGTTACAGGATGGTTGCTCTTGAGGACTGGAGTTAAGCACCCATGTTTTAGAGAAATAAGTATGATACAAAAATCTATAAAAAAAAACAAAAAAAAAACTTGTTGGATTTTCAACACAGACAAAAGTTTAGGATTAATTAAATGAGTTAACAAAGCTTGATATTTACCAGCTTTCTGTGCTCTAATTAAAAAATAATATAAAATAAAACAATTCACCATCTCAATAGACTATTGTGGGTCAAATAAGGACTAGAACAACCATAACAAAGAGCCATCGGTATTAGATAGGAATTCGCTCATAGATATTGTGCAGCAGAGTCTTTGTGGATTTAGATGACATAGTAAAAAAGCTGAATTAATATCCCATGGAAAGTGTATTATTTTACATACCGGTACACTAAATACCGTTATGGTGACCAATGAACAAAACAATGACTTAAAATGTGTTTTAGAAGCTATATTTTTATGGGTCAACATTAATTCCAAACTGTTTCATACAACAAATCCTTTTGGTAACCATAAACAAAAAAATAAATAAATGAAAGTGGACATCTTTGCCTTAAAGCATTTGGTAAATATTTGTTTTGCAGCCAATCGCAGAACTAACTTTGATCTTCTTAAATTCTTAGAAGTGATATTCTAAAAACAGGGTTTCTCACCCATTTACAAATTATGATAACATTTTAAAGACAAGTCTTTCAAATGTTTAAATATGTTAATCAAGCAGAATCTCATCAAAGCTTTCATTGAGTACAATCAGAGTCTCCACAAGCACTCAAACACTTCCCTGTAGCTCTCTTTAGTATGACTAGAGCTTGTGTTGAGACAGTGGGAGACACAGTGTGTCCTGCTTTGTGGGTTGGGGGTCTCCAACAAAGCCTCTGACAGAGGTAAGGTCAGAGCCTATTGATTTTAACACTGCTCAATAAGGGAGCAGGCAGCTCGGAGCAGAAGATAACACTCTGGAGTCAGAGTGAAGAAACATAGCCTCAGCTCGCTTAAACCTTCTGCAACATCCATTTCATGTAGGTGTGCTATAATGAAAAAGCAATACGGGGTATATCTATATGATTGGCTTTCCACCTGGATGCTTTCATCCATTTTATCACTTAGATCAGCAATCAGCTTAGAGGAAAAAAGCAGGAGAAATGTGGATGCTTCCCCTACGGCAGCCTGGTGGACTGCACAGGGAGGCCTTTGTGACTGCAGTATGTATGGAAAACATAAAAGTGGGGCAGGGAGTCTTTAATGTGCAGAAGCGCATTATGTATCCTTTTAATCACAGCCTCCCACCGAGCAGCCGTTTATGATGAAATGACAGAGAGCCGGCACAAAGCTAATTCCACCACTGTCACATTTGATCACCCCCTTACCTTGCAAATGAGCAGCAGTAATGACACTCACCTCATGGCCTCTGTTCAAACACATTTATAGGGAGGATGGTTATTAGAACCCAGTCTGAGGTAATGTGGTAGAAAGGAAGCACACATGTTCTGGATGTGGGTTTTAAACAGGCTCTGTAAACCTCTCTTCTGGATCATAAGTTATGAAATGAGATCATATTTGAAAATACAGGACATCCCAGTGCACAGATAGCACCTTACCAAAGCACTCAGACCCAGTTTAAAATTTTGTCACATTATACCTTTTAGTGGATTCATTTTTTTGGACTTTAATGACGGATTAACACAAAGAAGCACATAGGTTTGAACCTACAGAAATAAATGGCTTCAGCGTATTTTCAAAAATGAAAATCTGAGAAGTGCGGAGTGTATTTTTATTCAGCTTCTCTGAGACAGTATTTTGTAGAACAACCTTTTAGATTGGATGAAGCATCTTTAAACATCCACTTTTAAAGTCTTCCCACTGATTGTCCGTAAGAATCAGATTAGATGCAATTACATGAACAAATGATGCGTTTGTAAATCTGGCTTTTTATTTAGAATCATTGTTCTATTAAGGAAGGCAAACCTCCACCACAGCATCGGGTCCTGCAGCCTCTAGCAGCTCTTCCTTCAGATTTGCCTCATATTTCACTTAATCTCCCCTATAATTGTACTTAAGTGAGAAATATGTGGAAAAACATCTAAAAGTCACAATCAGGAATGATTGACAATTGTCTTTACTAAAGATGTAGGACTCTGGATGACAAGACAGACTGTGTGACGTATACAGGTGAAAGATCTCTTTGTATGCTCCAATCAAGATCTGAAAGAAAACGTGTTGTACTGAGGCTGTAGTATCGACAGTAGGGACGGAGAACTGCTTAGTTTTTTTTACTGTGGTGATCCAATTTTTTTTATTTTGCAGTGTAAGAGTAGGCAAAAACAATACAAGTGCTTAATTTATTTTACTGGTTTTTACTGGTTCCATGACATGATCAGTCACAACCCTCTACTAAGATGATCTACACCAGTTATTAAAATTCATGAGAAAATATCTGGTCTCCAACTCAAACAGGGAGCATTTGTTATTCTAGAAATGAACTGAAATGTTCTTGAACAGTACGGTAATTTAACTTTTCTTTCTTCTGCCTATGCTGAGCATCACTAACAACATCATGAATTATATATGTGTCCAGCAAAAGAACATATTATGGGATCTAAATTGCAATCTGGGCAAATCTTCTTTTTATTCATCCCAGTTGTTTAATGACTCAGGAGGAGATTACTCTCACTGTTGCTATTAATCGGAGCTACTCAGCTGCTGATTGAGGAGAATATTATGAAGAGGAATACCAATGAGTGAAGGAATGTGTAAATGTGCAGACAGCAGTGTGATATATGCTACAAGTTGGGTTTTTTTTACTTAGAAAAAAGCCTAATTCAATTTGACTGTTTTCTGCCATATATCGCATCGAACCAATCTATGTTCAAAATAAGACAAATTAGAGTTTGATTGCAATTAGAAAACCATGTACTGACACTTTGAAAGCAACGTATAAACTGCCTATACAGTAGAACACATTTGTTGATTGAAAAAAAGAAAGGAAGTGTCTTTGGTTTAAAGATCTCTGTTATATGCATCATTCCATTTACTGTATGAATAAAACTCATATATAGTGTATACATATATACACTATGGTATATTATTATTATTTATTGTCAATTGTGTAACATTTAAATTTGTGATTACATTTGAGATTGGAACATAAAATACCCAGGCTGATCCGTTGTAGAATGACAGATATTACTGTTGATGTCTTTTTTAATCAAATATAGGAAAATTGAAAGAGTATAGAAACCTACTAAGATGTAGTAGTCCAAATGCAGGCTGGGCAAGGAGAGCAATCAGCAGCAAGAGAAGTTGGGGAGAGTGGGGGCGCTAGTGAGCACCTTATGGAGTAGACGTGTTTTTGCTGGCTCCTCAATTAAAAATAATTTCATATTTATGTGGCAAGGTGCAAACTACAGAGGGCCCGGGCGGGATTTGATCCCAAGACTCCCGGGTGAAAGTCATACACATCAACAAGTCAACTAAAGGGATATCTCCTTGGCCAAGTAGCCTAGGCGCATGATCTACTGGAGGTATAGTGACAGGACCCCACACTGTCACATTTACATTGATATTTCACTCATATTTCGGTTTCCCCGTGCTCTGACTGACTGCTTTGACATTGAGGATGACTAAACCCAAGGCGGATAAAGGAAAGAAGCAAGATAAGGCTTCGGAAGAGACGACTGGGCAGCACGTGCTGGAGCTAGCTACGCAAGCGACAACCGCATGTTGATACGGTATCCTCCACCATCCTTGCTGCAATAAATAATAGGAGCAAGACAATGAATGATAGATTCACTAGCCTCAACCCAGGGATCTTTATTAAACCTCGTCGACTGAATTAAAGAGTTGGAAGAAGCTACATCCAATCACGAGGGCCGCCTTTCCAAACTGGAGGAGACCAGTGCCAGGATGCATGCGGAGAACGAAGCTCTACGCGAGAAAATGATCGATTCTGAGGCCCGTTCCAGGTGGCAGAATATTAAAATCATTGGGTTGCCGGAAAAAATCGAGGGTGGATCTCCAAGAGAGTTTCTGATGAAGTTCATTCTGAATCTGCTTGGTGCGGATCATTTTCACACACAACTGGAGGTGGACTGGGCGCATCGGCTGGGAACCAGGCTGCCTGGTGACGACGCGCGTCCGCGAGCAATGATAGCACAAATTCACTACTTCCATGTGAAGGAGCCGATTCCACGACTGGCCTGTCAGCAGTTCCCCCTCCGTCACAAGGATAAGCCGATCTACATCTTCCCTGACTACCCGGCGGAGGTGATGAGGCAGCGGCAGGCTTTCGACAGTGTAAAGAAGCGGCTGCAGGATGCTGGAGCGAGGTGCGGCGTCCTGTATCCAGCACGTTTACGTGTCACCATCGGCTCTACGGATAAGACGTTCTCCTCCCCGCGGGATGCAGAGGTCTTTGCAGAAACTTTACA
>JAUZNJ010047425.1:0-24037 GCA_034780135.1 Jordanella pulchra
ACAGACAGACAGACAGACAGACAGACAGACAGACAGACAGACAGACAGACAGACAGACAGACAGACAGACAGATAAATAGTATTACCCACCTATTTAGAAATGTGTGGTATGCGTTTTCAAGCTGCTTTGAGAGTAGCAATGCACTATAGTTGTGGGGTGTGTGGCATGCAGAGGGCAGTAAGTGTTTATGACAAAGCTATTTGAAAGATCCTGCAGGGGGAGTGGCACCTGAAATGTTCTTAGCGCTGCTTTAACCCCAGTCTTAAAAATAGACAGGGTATCCACCTTTTGGGTTTAGCCTGGAAGTTGCTTCCACATAAAAGAAGCTTGATAACTAAAAGATCTATCTACCATTATACTTTTAGGAAATCTAGGATCCACTAGTAAATCTGCAGTTCGGGAGCAAAGAACAGAAGGAACAATTCAGTCAGAAAGCCAGTGAAGAAAAGCAAATATAGAATAATCTCTCTTTTTAATTTTCATCAGAGCTGTCGCTCTGTAGATGAGCTAAAGGCTTTTCACTGTGGACTTTCTAATAGTAAAGTTTGAAATACTTTAGCCTTGGAATAAAAAAATGACCTAATTGTTTTTCAGCATCATTCTGTGACATATGTTGATATTTCTAATTGTTTTACCTATTTTTTATAACAATGCTGTAGTGATGCTACAAAGGGAACTGAGAAGGTAGTTAGTTGATGGGATGATAGATTAAGACAAATATTTGTTAATTCTGGAAAAGAAAAAACTTGTTTGCAAGCTAAAAAAAGAATAAGAAAAGCGCTGAAGTTAACATTACAACAGAACAAAAAACCCTTATTATACAGGCACTCATGTGCTGATCTTTAGTAGAAATTAATTACTACAACAGTGTCTTGTCAAGAAAAAAACTAACCAGCTAATGTCACAGAAGTAGCTTCTGATGCTCACGTTCAGCTTAGCTCAGCATAATATCTTGTGTCGAACTTTCTGCGTCAGCATATGTATGCTCATGGTGCATTCAAAGACAGCTACTAAAACAAATTAATGCACACTAATAATGGGTTTAACTGTTGTAATGTTTAAACATCAACCATATTTCCCTGCATTATCAATAAATTTAAAATAAAAAAGCAGGTCTTGCTTAAAAAACAATAGGCTATGTGATAGTAAAACATCGAAACACTTGCTCAGTGTAGTGTGTTGTCTTGTGTTGCCCCTCAACGTGGCAGGTAAATTGACAGTTTCAATGACAAAATTACTGGCATTTGGCAGGTTGGTCGGTGCCAATTTGATCTTATGTCTGGTATTATGCAGCTGCAGAGAACTTGATTATGTATGGTTTTGAATATGTAAAGCACTTTTAATTGTCTTGTTCCTGAAATGTGCAAACGTGCTTCCCCTGCTGTAGCATAGACAAGTCAAAGGTGGAACCTAGATCTAAATAAAAGTGTCCATTAAGTATAGGTTAATTATCCCTTTAAAAATCATAAAGTCTCTTGATAATACTGAGAAGTACGACAGCAAAACAAGTTCCAAATTTGAAAAGAAATTGCCTGCCTTCCAAGACAGTGTTATGATATACATTTAGTTTGCTCAAGCCCTGATAAATTATTTCAGATGGCAGAGTATGCATCTGTTTTTCCCTTGAGTCTTTCACACATATCTGTGTGTAATTAATGTGAATTTTGACAGATGGGCGGAAAAAAAATGTCCACATAAGAGAGAAGGGTACATGCCACAATGTGTGAAGTGCAAGCTTGATGGGAGCTTCTT
The DNA here is from genome assembly GCA_034780135.1 of Jordanella pulchra. NCBI lineage: Eukaryota > Metazoa > Chordata > Actinopteri > Cyprinodontiformes > Cyprinodontidae > Jordanella > Jordanella pulchra. The sequence continues at coordinate 1,754 of JAUZNJ010047425.1, forward strand.
GTATTATTTTCGCTGTCCATGCCAGCTGGACTAGAAGCTAGAGGAATGTTACAGGTAGAAATTCAAGCTTTAAATATATGCAGAAATCATTTAAATTCAACGACCACCATAAATAGGCTGGCAGGTTTTTTTTCCCCTTCTTACAGTTTGAAATTAATGTGGAACACTCTTAATATTGTACTAAATTTAGCTTTACAAAAAAACCTAAACCTGTCCCATATCAAGTGTGTGCTTGCAGGGTAATTTTCGTGAAATACCCAAGAAAGTGCAATTTTGTTCAATAGTAATTGTGACTGGAGGTCATTTTTAATTTAAATGCTTAATTTGCCTTTTAGGCTGCGTGTGCGTCTGCTGTTGTTTGAAAGCATGCTATTTCTGAAGGCACCAGGGTCTGACTTAGATATTAGTATAACTACATTATCACACTTTTTTTCTGCCTGGTAGCAAACAAATAAAAATGAGGATTACAACTCTGGAGAAGGCAACAGGTCATGGTTGGTAAGCTGCCCGGGGGGGTCACTGATATAGAGTCACTTTTGACAGGCTGTGGAGGAGGCTCTATTGTTACTGGTGTGTCTGGATGTTACCTGCAGGCACTATCGCTGAGACTACAGTATTATCCTATTATTAGGCTTAGTTGTTTACGCATATTACTGCTTGTCAGGTAGGCAGAGAATCCTTCTGAAAATGAGCATCTGCAGAAAAATACATGACTACTTCTTTATCTCATTCAAGTACATCGGCTTAGGATAATTTTCTGAGGCCTGCAAGAATGTCTTCACAGGACAAAACAAACAGAAATTGAAGATTTATGTTTACGGGAAAGCATTTGATCCTTTGAAAATGTTTTACCGCGCCGCCAACAGTGTTATTTGGCAGTCGGCACTAGAACGTAAGAAAAGCTGCACCTGTTTTTTTATGTTTTCAGCCTGATATCATTATGGTCTTTGCTTCAATTGAAAGTGGATATACTGTAAGAGGACACTGTGTCGCTGTTTGTAGAGGAAGTGAACAAAATAAAAAAAGCCCATCATATGGTCTGGCAGATTTTGGGCACCAAACCAGGGATGACAAATGTGCTCTTGCAATAATTCAATCTGCTCTCATAATTCTCTAACTTTTAGGGACAGACAGAATGAAGATTTTTTTTTTCTTTCTGGCAATTAAGCCGCCAAATCATCGTCCAATAACTGTGATCAAGTGTTAGTTAAGATGCTTTTTCTCTCCATTGACAGATTGAGGGGTATAAAGATACTTGATAAATGGCAGAAAGTTACTGTGAATATGTTAACGAGACGGTTCTGGTGTTATGTCCAAAACGTTGTCATTTTGTTTATGTCACAGGAAGGATATTAAGTTTAAGTAATGACAGAAGGGACGGAGCTTGTTGGAGAAAAGAATAAAAAGATCCACTGCAGTTGATGTTCTCACATATTTCTCTCTTAACATATTTTGTCTTTTTTTTATTTTGATAACTGGTTGCCTTGGCAGTTAAATTTGAAAGTGAAAATCTTACCTTTCTCTTACCTTTTGGAGAGATGCACCAAACTTGCTTTTCTTGGCTGATATTTAAGAAGTTTAGCTTTGTTTTATCTAAGCAAGAACAAAAAAAGACTACAGTTGTTTGATAGAGGTAGTGGCTTTAATTCAACATAAAATGAAGCAATAAGAATTTTTTTATTGTTTTAAAGCAGTTTTTCCACAACCTTTATCTATCTATTATGAAACTCAAAAAGTGCATAGAAGTGCAGATGGTTGGTGGATGTTTCTATAGACTGAATGTGTTGGAAGTTCTTAGTTTTGATGTATTTTATAAATCAGAACATGTCCCATAGACTAATCAGAGCAGATCAAGATAAAAAAGCCTATTTTTGTCTGTGATTCTTTGATTCAACTCAAGCTTAATAAATAAAGCTAACAAAACAAGACCCCAAAAGAAAAACAAAAACAAACAGAAGATACTCACTAGAATCATATAAATCAAGGCATCTGTTGAGGGCATTTGGCAACATTATATTTGAAGGGTGCATCTTAATAAGGCAAAGGGATCAGGTAAAGCACCCATTAAAGCTGTGTTTAAAACCAATAAACAACGTCTGAAGGGTGTTTTAAAAGATGGAATATGTGATAAATGTAATAATATCTGAAAATCGTTCTGTTCACCTGCAGGAAAAGATGTACATCCTGGTGATGGTTGATCCTGATGCTCCCAGACGCTCCCAGCACGCTACCTACTGGAGGCACTGGTTGGTTGTGAACATAAAGGTACAGTAAGTCTCCCACAACTTCTGCTCCTTTACCTCATCAGCTTTGGCGATTGTTGTACAGGCAGTTTTCCTGATTGGATTAGAAAGTCATACTGTATGATATAAATTTCAAACATGGCTTTTTTTTTAAGTGTGCATTTTCATAATCTCATGGTCTCACTTGGCATGTGTGGTGTTTACATCTGCACCAGGACCGATCGTGAGGCTGAAAAATTATGAATGGTTTTTTTGAAGCCGAACTTGGTTGGGAAAAAAAAAAAAAACGTTGCCAAGTTTGAAAATGTTAATTTTTCATATCATGTATCTTGTGCAATAAATGCCTGTGACAAAAGTGTGGGAGTAAGTCTTTCTAAATGGCTGTGAAAGTTTGCAAGGCCCTGTCAGCAGCAATTTCCCTCTGCTGCGCAGTGCCTGGGACGTGTCAATGCGAGCGTGTGAGACTGAGATTGGGGAGAGCAGCATGCGAGGCACACACTTTTCCTCCCATAGTGCTCCAGTCCCTCAGCTCCCCCTTCAGTGAAGAGATCTTGGCAGAGTGTCCTCCCTTCATCTGTTCCCCCAGGCAGAGCAGCTCCCCCAATGATCCACACTTCTCCATATTTTACACCCCCAAAATGGGCACGGCTCCGATCCCCTTATTTCTCTTCGTATTTCACTCCTTTTTATCCATTTGCTTGTGTGTTTTCGCATTCTTGCATTCTAACGCCAAATGCATGTTGAGTTGTTGATTGCCTCAAATTTTTTGAGATTTGCAGACATTTTTATAATCCCTTGAGAACAGATAGATCAACTCAGTAGATTAGAAACTAGTAGCCTGAAAAAGCAGGATCTCAAAGCTGTTTTAGAGATGTGTCATTGCTACCTTTAAATTTTTCTTAAAAGCTTTGATTTTTAGACTAAACAAGCACCACGTGCATTTAAATATTCTAACTGTTCTGTAAAAAAAAATGCTGTAAGGAAAAAATTCATTCCCCCATTTTGTCTCTTTGATGAATAAATATTAGATCCCTTCCTGTGGTTTACTCATTAACAGATGTACAAGGTCAATATAAACCCAGCTGTTTAATGAAATATAGATTCTTATTGAAGATTTCTCAAAATACAAAGATTTTTTAAAAGCTGTCTGGAGAAAAAATATACCTTTAATGCTACTTTATGTGGATTTTAGAGAAAGAGGCCTTGAATTGGTTTGTAATAGTAAAATTAATGGTGCATAGGCACCTTTTTATAGATCCTGACTCATATTTTCATTGCCTTATAAGAGACATTACTTTTCTGTTCTCACTGCCTGACATTAAATCACAATTGTCTTTTTAGATAAAGTAAAATTCCCGTATTCTGCCTAAAACAATTGTTGAGATTTTTTTTGTTCTTTCTTTACTTCCTAGTTGGTAGAATGTATTTGTTCCAAACACTTGATGCTTTTACAAGTGTCTTGCAATATTCTGCTGGAATTTTCAGTTTTTTTTTCCCGACAGAACTGGGGCCACATATTCTGGATTGGAGGCCTTCATACACACAGCTTTCCAGCTCTCTGGAATGATGTCCATCTGGAAACCAATGTCTTAATTTTCCATCTGATGTCTGTTATAGATTTTCATATATTGTTCCTTTTACTACTAAGGAACATGTCACAAAGATCTAATCTTAAAGGTTAAAAGATGGACAGGAAGCGATTTTTGTGTCATTTTGGGAGACTTGCTGTAAAGGCTTGGGAGGAGGAGACTTAATGTGGGGATTTGGTCTGGGGGTGTGGTTGAGGCGTTCCCCTTCCTCCAAACATAAGTTAATACATTAGCTTCATTTCTAATGATGTAGATAGTGATCAGTTGCATTTCGCCTCCTGTGATGTCATCAGAGCCAGTTGTAAGTGGTAGATTATTTCTATAAGGATAGATTTTAATGCAGCTGAATAACATTTTACAAATAAAAGTAAAAAATACTACATGTTCTTTATAGAATAGACTATAGAGCCATCAAATATATAAAATTATTATCAAAGCAATTATTTAAATAAACTGAAAAGTTGTCCGTTAATTTATTGTGTAAGGTTGTTAATGTTAATTAAACACAAGCTAATGTTTTAAAAACCTTTATTTTAGTTAATTATTACGTTTTCTTGCTAAAGCTAATAAAAAAACTGTAAGGATTGGGATATTATCAAAGACCAATAATAAAAACATTTTTGATATAAAAATGAAGTATTTTTGATACCAATTTAAAGCACCCTAACCCTGAAGGACCCAACACTGCACTGCACTTCTTAATCTGCTGTTTGGACCAGAAGATGGAGAAGTTATGGTGTAACTTGTAAATAAAAGGCCCCATCTATCTCTCCAGATTAAATCATATAACAGAACTAAAAAAAATACTTCATCAGGTGTTTGTCTAACAACTTTTAGGTTAGTTAGCTCTTGTGTTTAAAACGAGCTCAGACTGCCATAAAGTGGCGCTCTAGGTCACATGACTTATTCAGTGATAGAATCCACTTAAGTTACATAGCTAAGCTTTTTTGCACAGAGCATCATTACACCATAAGTGATATACTGTTTTACAGACGTGATATTGCAAAATAAGCTAATACTTGATTCAAAAGTTACACAGTGTAGCTTTAAAGGTTATTATCCCCAAAAGTTACTTTTAATCTGACAAACAAGCCTAATCAGAACACATATTGTAATTAAATGAAGGGGACTATATATCTAAAGTCTGTTTGATCCAGGGTATATACACATTTAAGTGGTAACTTCAGTGTATAGTTTATCTTTGATCAAGGAGAGATAGATAAACAACCAAAAAAGAAGAATAGTAATATCTACTTTATAAAAATTCACTACACATCATCTTTAATTTCTATTCTCCAACCTTTAAAGACAGCCTAGTTTATTCACCAGCTGTGAATAAACAAATATCTTTCAAGCCTTCAGACAGACGACATTCTCTCAAGCAATTCAATATCCTGTCACTTGTGTGGGTGTTGACCTGCTCTGCCCATGTTGGATTGGCCAACATGATGGGATATTTTTTCTGATTGTGACTGCTGGTTGGTCAGAAGGGTTAATGAGCCTTTTGAGTGAAGGCAGCTATAGTGGGAGGTGTTTAATTGACCAGGGTGGCAAGGTGACATGATACAACCTCCATTTTGCTTCAAGTGTCAAACTGAATGTGTTAGATTTTATTCCGAGCTTGGGTTTTTAGAGTTTGTGAATGAAAACGTCATTCAGGAGGATAATGAATATTCACTGATTAAAGAACAATTAGTTCCATCTTTAAAATGCAAAGGGTGTTTCTCTATGATCTTCTCGGCATGTTTGTTGATTTTAACTCTGAGGTCATAGTTTCAAATGTCAAATAGATCATTGTTTACTTTTTTAAGAGTCAAGTAATATGAGCTGCAGCAGCCATATTCTCTTCATATATATTCATGGGTCCAGGGTCATATAACCTCGCCTTGGTTTGCAGATGTTTCCATAATTACAATGTGTTCTGTGGAGTTGTAAAGAGGAGGATTTCCATAATTCAGCCGAAAGCAAAGTAAGGTCAGCCTGGACTGAGCAGAAAGCTGCAGCCGATTGCAGCTGATTTCTCTGTTAAAGTCTCATTAGAAAAGAAAAAGAAACACAAGGACACACTGAAGTAGCTTGTGTGTTGGTGCATCGCTTGCTTCTGTTCCGAGTACCAGTGCAACACATGGCTCATCGCTTAACAAAACATGTGCTGAGGATCTCCTTGCTTTATGTCAGTCGTGCCAGAACCCTCTGGAGAGAAGGACTTGCAATATTTGATTATTTGTTGCCAGGTTTAGTACTGTGTCTCACACAGTATTTATCCACAGCAGTATAGAGCTTTACAAGAGGTGCACTGAGACATAAACATTGCTTCCATGCATAGGAAGCTCCTTTTAAACAAATAAAAACCTTAGGGGCCTGATTTTAAATGTATATCTTCTAACACAACAGTTACTGTAGCATAACTGATTGTTAAAAAAAGAAAAAAAAAACCCTTTCCTGACAAAATAAGCTGCACATGGACATGATGTGCTGTCTTTATTATAACTCCTATGTGTTTCCATTTTACAGCCATAGATCCAAACTACTGTTTTCTGGACATTAGTAGTAAAAAAAGGTGATTAAATCTGAAAAACTGTAGAACTGTTTTCAAAATTAAAACACAACATGGAAGATTTGTTATTATGGAAGGAAAATTATTGGGAAAATTACAAATAATTAATTAATTTTCAATATACAATTAAGCCTGAAATAATTCATATGGGCAGATTTGTAGACGAAAGCCTTTTAGATCAGGACTCTGGTTGGGTCCTTTCAACATGTTAATACTTTTTAGAGTTAGAACAAGATTGCTGGTAAATTAAATTTGATGAAGAATCTGCAGAAGGAGCTAAAATGATCAGTGTTGGTAAAGAGTCCTTCAGACGTGGAGTTCATAACCAAAGACATTTCATTAAAATATCAATAAAAAACATGAAAAAAGCTGAGCAACAGTTTTAAGCACTTGATTGCTCTATTTACTGCTTGTTCACTACTTGTTTAGGAGGCAAGATTTTTTTATTTTCATATATGTAAAAGATGAATGAAGTCAAGCAAATATTTTACATTGTTTTTATAATTGATTTTAGTTATTTGTTTACAACTTTAAACGTGAACTGACAGTTTCTCGTCACCCATTTCCATCACACTTCAACTTTGGCTTTATCAGTAGCAGACACATCAATAAATGCATAAAACTAAACAAATAAAATAAACAACTAAACGATATAAAAAGGGAAAAAGCAAATCTTCATTTTCCTAATGATACCTCAGCTCAACATTTCTAATTAATAATCTCACTCTGTAAATCTGTTCACAGGCAGTGTTAAAATTCATCATTTATTCTGGCCAATCATTTACCATATAACACAATCTTCTTGTTTTCTTTCTTCCTGGTAAACTCTTAAAAGAATTATTCAACACTAAGATTCACTCCAGCAGCTCTTATTACCCCAAGTTATATAACCAGAAAATCCCCTTATAAAGATCATGTTAGTGAAGGCCAGTGTCATTCAAATCCACCTACCTGTACTTCTTTATATATATATAGATAGTAAATTTCTAATCTTAGTCTGCCAGGAGTATGAGTATAATTAAAATATAAACAGCATTTGGAACTTCAATAAATATAGCTGCTTTACTAAAACAAAAGAAAAAGAAAATGCAACTCCTTAAAACATCCAAAGAAGGAGCACGATAAATCATAACAAATGCAATATATGGTTTTATAAGGTGGACAACGGTGTTAACAGCCCTTAATACTCAAAAGAAATTTAGCAGCAAGCCCTCATGATGTGAAGTAATGATCAAAAAATAAATTGTTGAAATAATGTCCATGAACTGGATATCTGTCTCTTTGATGAAGGTACTTAAATATTATATCAAGCATCTTATTGTTGCTTGGAAATGTTAATAGTTTTAAATAAAATAGACACCCATAATCCTTATCACAGAATAGTATACAAAACCTTAGAAAAAATGCTTTTTATATAAAGCCTTAGTGACTCTGTACTGTTTGGTGCTGTTTTCCAACAGAGAGCCTTCTAATTTATGATTTTCCGACTTTTTTAAAATATTTGCAAGCCGATGAAGATTCATTTTTAAGAAATCTAATCAGTGGTTTTCAAAGATAGTTATTTATGGCCTTCCTGCCATAAGCAGTCATATGTTACCTTCCTGTTATCTGCTTTAGTTCCTCCCAGGTTAATTCCCTCCATTGCCAAAATTGGATAAAGGTTTGGCATAAATTGAAGGCCAGTGAGAAACAACTCATTTTTATTACCAGGAAAATTAGAATAAAAAGTTTGAAACAGTGAAGAAGTAAGATGACCATTTTCTGCCAGATTGTGGTAGGTAGCCAGCAAACATGCCTACCTTAAAAATACAGCTTCCCTTTGAACGGGTTCGTTCAGCTCCTGTGCTTCCTCTCACTCGATAGTTAAATGTTAGTAAAACTTGTTAGTAGTGAGGTGTGTTCACTGATCATAAAAAGATCAGGCAGTAACCGAACAGGGCTGCTACGGCTGAGAATTGTCTGATTTTTCTAACCACACAACTTTTCTTTGAATCTTCACTCCCTTACCATCCTCCTCCTCACTTCTGAAGCAATACATATCTGGGTCTTTGTCTACCCTTGTTTGTCACAGTCCCAGTTGTTTTTTTTTTTTAGAAATATTGCTTTGACTACAGATACGAGAAAATTTAGGAGAGACATTTTCTTGTAGTTACTCTTTATCTTTTTCAAACTTAATTAACCGCTGTGGTAAATTAGAACTATTGAAAATAACCATAGCATACTATGTAAAGTTTCTATAGACCCTGATCAAACTTAAAAAGTAAATTGTAAACTATGAAAAATGTTTCAGTATTATTAGGGTGTCAAAAATTTGAAAACCAGTGTTGTTGTTTTTTTTTGTTTTTTTTTTTTAGTTTTTAAGCTAGAACTATTTTTTGTCCTGTTTTTGACATTTATTTTTTGAATACTTAACATTTTGGATTGAGCAACTGCAGTAAAGGCTGAATTCAGTTTTTTATTTCTACACACATGTCCTAAGTGCCCCAACAACTATGCATGGCGCTAGTTAAACTCTAAATGATCATTTTAAAATAGCGTATCTTCCAGTTCATCACATTCATACATATAAGTGGTAAAGGTAAAGTTAAGAGGTAATCATTTTTGTTTCAGACGAACTGTGTACATCGCCTGTGTTTTTACTACGTTGTGACTTTCATACAGAGATCTTTCTGTTTTTTCTATGCTGTAGTGCAGATGTGGTAATGGGGGATTAACTTTCTATATTTTTCAACCAGTCAGATAAAACAGCCATGAGTAAAAAGGATTTCTCACAAGATTTTTCTGTTTGTGATTTGCCTCTAACACACTGACCTTAAATACAAAATGAATTATAGTGATAATTACTTTGCTGGTTAATATCATTCTCCAAACAGCAAAACTCAAAGAAAACTTCAAAGCTGCAATACTATGTCGACCTAAACAAAGAAAAAGAAAAGATTTCTTTCACAAGAAAGGAAAACATTTCACTTATTGCTACTTTTGCAGCTATCACCATTACTTATTGCAGTCTCTTGTTGTTTTAGGTCAGAAATTCTAACACATCTTTACAAACATTCAGAATAAGAATGCAGGAGTTATAAACAATAAACAATCATAATCTTATGTTTATATCAACTGTCAAGTCTTTTATCACATATTTAGTTTGGTCGGCCAAGAACAATTTATTCCACCAATTAGGTGTAAACTGTGTGGCTGGATGTCTTGTCTTCTCTCACCAGCTGTCCACTTGCTTTCAGAATAACATTATTAGATGATGGATATGCATTTTCAATGCAGCTGCTTATTGTGATTGACCCTCTGAGCTACAAAAAACAATCATTTACAATCTTCTTCAACACACACCCGCGTTTTCACATGAATTATGGACAATTACTAAAATAAGCACACAACAGATTGTTGTCTCACTCTCAGAGTCGAATTCCAGATTGTGAGCCTCTCCCTCCTTCTCTCTGGTCTCCTGGAGTCTAAATCAATACAGATGTTCCGATTAGGACTTGCAGTAATAATTACTGTAAAATACAAATCATTTGGATTCTAATATAGTTGGTTTGTGTAAATACAGCAACCTGCACATACTTGGTCTCTTCAAAACATCTGTAAAATATATTTCATATTCTAAGAAAGCAAAAGATGTTATTGCATCTAAATACTGGCTTTAGGTTTAGGTTTCACTTGTCTTTATTTTAAGACATCTCACTCCTAAAGGTGTGTCACCACAAAAGTAATCTTGCTTTGTTTTTTGAACACAAAGTTAAGTTTAGCTGACTGTTTATACAAGCAGAGAACTCCTGATCAGTTCCAGATAGGCTCACTTTAGATCATGTTAAGTCAAAATTATTCTTCATTTCCAGTTTCCCCCAGAATGATCTATCAATGGAAAGCAAGCTGATAGTTATTCAAAGCCAGATGGACATCTGATTATTATAGTGCACCAGGGATATGCATGCTTTAACATCCTCCTCTATTGTTGCAGCTCCCAAAAGAGGAAGGAGCCTGTGTTCTCCTGCAGCTCAGGCAAACACTAACAGTGGAGTATTGTGACAGTATTGGACCAGCTGGCTTTGTGTTTGTGAATTCTGCGGCCTGCAGAGATCATCTGCTCCACACCTCAACATGTCCTTTAACTGCTAACTATTAGACGTGTAACCTCTTTACAGCTTTTAATTTGGTGCTAAACTCTTGAAGTGATAACACTTTAGTTCTTTTGTCTCAGATTTTAATAAAAAGCAAAAGCTTCCATCTTTCCCTCAATAAAGAACTTAATTTTTTTTTTTTAATTAAAACGGATCTGAATGAGACCCATTTTGTTTGTTTCATAGCTCTAGAGTTGCATTTTTACTTGGCATAAAATGATTTGTTTTAAACCTTTATTATTATTACTGTTATTATTAAATTATCCATAATTCAGACCAGCATAGCCCCCTTTAAGCGTAGTACACTCTCTGTGTTTTTACAGAATCGTTTTGCATATTTACAAATCTTTTATGTTGATGATTCTATCACAAGCAATCCTTCAAGATTTTCTTTTTCTTATAGTCAAAGTTGCAGATCATTACTATCTTAGAAGCATTTTAGAAGCATAGGATTAAAATTTAAATGTTTGTAAAAGTCTTAGAGTTTGTTTTTGCAAAACAACACGTACACATTTGCATTGTTCTTCATCCTGTAACCGTATCTGCTGTGCATGTTATGATTTAAGTGTTAATTTTTTTGACAGACAGCTGCCCCCATATGGAAGCCAAAAACAGTTTCCCAGAGGCCAGTCGAACCATATCTAACTGCACTGTGAGAACAAAGAAGCAATAGTATTATTCATAATTAAACTCTTATTGTGTGCTCTGCTGAATATTTCCATTCTTCTGCCTCTCTCCTGCACACTCTCGTTCCCCCTCTAAATACTTTGCACCTCGTGCTGGGAACATCTGTCTGGCGTCAGAGTGGAGCCTGGCTGTGCAGATTGGAGCAGGTAGAGGAGCACATTGTAGCCCAGCTAATGATGAGAGTGTCTGCCCTCTCTCTTGGAGGAGACGCAAGCTGCTGCTTCACGCTCGCTCACTCCACTCATACGCCCAGGGAAACAGATTTCCAAACATATGCAGTATGTTTTTAATCCAGTTGAGCACTTCAATCCCCAGCAAACACAAATAACCTTACGGGACATCCGTATCTTATGACAAGGGGGTGGGCGCAAAGCGGCTGAACAATTTTTCTTTTTAATGTGTTTTTTTTTTCCTTCTCCCTCCCAAAGTTGCCAAACATGCTCATAACCCCGGTTAACAGTTTGGTTGTGTATGGTTTCATAAACTTTTGAATAAAACTGCCTCCTTGCTTCAAATCATGTGATGCAACTTCATCAAATCTATACTCCACTCACTGCACCTGTTGCCGTTCTTTGTTAAATGTAAACTTTAGAGAATGAACATTTTTTACGAACAGATTGTGGTGATTAGCTTACATGCAAATTAAATAAACCTGTTTATTTGTGGTGTCAGGGCTAAGTGTGGTGTTTTGTATGGGTGTATTGTACCTTGCAAAACTATTTATAACCCTTTAACTTCGCATAAACCCCAAACTTCCCCAAAGTTTGATGGGATGTTATGTCATTAACCAACAAAAACTACATGACATTTTGTGGAAACGAGCAACAAAGATGGTTTAACCTTAGTTTTACAAATAAAGATATTTTTCAGTTTATATCCAAAGTGCAAACTTACAAAGGGATGTTTATTCATCTAAAGAACACGCTGAGCGAGGAGAGCATCATAAAAGATGTGTTTGTAGGTGCTCTGGCCAGATGTGACTATTATTTATTAGTTAGTTTAGTTATTTATTTATTTTTGGGGTGGAATACGTGTAAAACAATGTATTTGACACATTACTCATCACACTACCAACATTCCTATCACAACATCAACATCAGTCCTGTCAGAATGGCCCAGATAAACTCCAGGCTCCATCCAGCTTGAAACTGCATGAGCTCCCTTAAAGGAAGACTAAGTCGTTTCCAACTCTCATGGGGCTGAATACTAACATAAGTCTTGCTATTCAAAAAAAACATTTGTAAAAACCTGTAAAAGCTGCTTTGACTGTTGTTGACTGGTCTGTCACATAAAAATCTCAATGAAATACGTCAAAATCTGTTGTGGCAAAATGTGAACACAGTACTTAAGGGGCTATTTTGAAGCCTCAAAATGATTAGTGTGTAAAGTGTTAAACTTTTATATTGGAGCATAAACTCTATTGGATGCAGCAAAATTTAAATGCAAGTACTTTGGTTTTTTTCTAGTTTTTTATTTTGTTTTGTTTTTTTAAACAATCAGAACTCTCCCTTGTTACGAGTCAACAATGGTCCTTAACATTAAAGCGCAGCTGGAGGTGCTTAACATTTGGAGCATGTGCTCATCCTGTCAACTACAGCCAGATAAATGTCAGAGGTGGTGGAACGTGGAGTTCAGCTTTGGGAAGTCGCTCCTCAGTAAACCTCTTTAGACTTACCTCACAGCTGTCTTTGTACAAATTCTTGTTAGCTCTTGTTGATTTCAGTTGGATGAATCCATCAATGTTTCAATATCTGCATTTGCCTTTTTTTTTGTTTGTTTTTTTTTTTTGTTTTTTCATCCAGGACTTGTCACTTTTGGGCACCTGGACCCCCACCCCAACGAACTCCTTGCACAAACCTCTTGTAACATTATCGAGCTATCGGTGCTTATTAACAAACAGGTTCTTCTTCAGTGTGGGCTGCTGCTCTCACTGTTCTCTGCCACCTAAAGGGAGAATTACATAAGAATCCTCCGCTCGGTTGTCAGCTCCATCCCCCGTCCATATACTACAAACGCAGCCGCGCACACACATTTACACACACACAGAACGCTCCACAGGAGCTGATAACCTTCCGAGCCCTTGCCATCTCTGTAAAAACTGACCTCCCCACTTTGCTAGCTGTGGTGAGATGGTTGAAGAGGTTTCAATGCACAGAGAAAATGAGCCACTGTGTTCTATAATGAAAACTAAGCAGTGCTGATCAGGTAAAGGTAAATCAAATCTAAATTGTAAATTTTACATAAAGCCTGATAATGCGTTCGAGGAAATTCAATCCCTGATTTTAGAATAATCCTATAAATTTTATTTAAACAAGTCGGTTTATTGTGCGTCATTTATTTCTGGCCTGGATATACAGAATAACGAATAAATTCCAAGGAAACAAGGACAACCTGGAAAGCCCTCTCTGATCCAGTCTGTCACACTAAAGCCTAGCGGGGGGGGGGGGAGCATGTTGGACCTTATCCATGTAAAGAGCAGTTTAAAGAAAATAACGCTCGCTCTGTACACATAAAGGCACTTCTTTTAATATGTGCCCCCTTTCTTCACACCCACGGCCATTGTGTATAAAATCCTGTTTTTCCTGAAAAGATTTCTAGTCGCAGCCGCAGACAATGTTCCCCCACACAAGCTGTCGTCTTTGTCATACCCCCCTCCCCTCCACTTCAGTCAGGAAAACAGGATCTTTGGCAGTCGGCCCCATGTGCAAATTTATTTATTTTTTTGCGTTTAGAGGGTACAGGTGGAGGGGGCAGTGGGTTGGGAGGGGTAAGGAGGGGGATGTTGATGGATTTTGCCTACCTGTTCCTCCTGTAAAGTGGTCAACTTTGACAGATGTGCTGAAAGGTGTGGGCACAGGAGTTGGGTTGGGGTAGAGAGGGGCGGGTGAACGAACAAATGTCAAGGTTAGTGGGGGGCTGCCGTGGCGGCAGCTTTGGAAAACGCTTCCTCTTTGGGGTGTCTACTGATACGGTGCAGCGAAGGGGATTGAGTCATGCTGATAAAAACAACCCACCAACAATTATGCTCACCTAAAATAGCCCTTACTTAAGTATACAGCAAATCTTGCCAGTTAATTGTACACAAAACAAAGAGTTGACAAAAGACCTCCTGAAGCCAACATATTTTCCTGTATTTTGGCATGCTAATTAAGTGTGACAGCCATGAATGCAAAGTTGGCAGATATTATGGTGGCCTGTCTAACTCTGTTCAAAAATTATGATTGGATTCTAAAAGTAATATTAAAGTAGAGTAAGTATGAAAATGCACCACAAGCTGAAATACTTAGTTTATAAAGTACCTAAAATTTAAACCAGTAACAGCTTAAAATAGGTATAATGAAAAAAAGTTTTGCACTTTGAGAAAAATTATATTTAACTGCTAATGTAATTGAGTTCTGTATGCATTGCTGTGATAGAACCAAGGGTTTTTGATATGGATACAAATCAAACAACAATGCCTGGCTTAGTGTTAGCATTATTAAAAAATGTGCCCATTTCTTTGAATGCCACACGTGTGTAACAAAAACAATAGATGTTGCAGTTCTTTGCACATAACATCCAGTATCTGCAAAGGATATTCGCTGGATGCCATTTGAAATGCCAAGAACAAAAAAAGCCCATTTTAATCATGAAGCAACCATTTTATCCATGCTTTGCTTTTCTAATTTAGACAAGATCGGAACATTTCTTCCAAATTATTTTCAGGGTTTGTTCAGCTTGAACTTATTGATATGCTGTCAGACTAACAACCTAAAAAAAAAAAAGGACCTCTGATCCTGGCTATTGACCAGTATCATAGCCGAGAGGTTAGTAACAACACAGTATTTTTATGCTACACTTGGTGAGAAACCTGTTTACATTTCAGGGTGCTGTATAGTTCACTTCTCTCCACAGCTCAGTCAGATTGCAAAGCGCTGTATAGATTTCTTTCAGCTGATGAAATTAAAAAGACAGCAGTGTGTGTGTGTGGTGTGCCTTCCAGCAATGTGATTTGCCTGCGAGTTCACGATACGGGTTGAGAGGGGAGTTCCTTTGGGGGGGATTAAATAGCTCCCTCTCTTCGTTCCCTCCTCCCTTGCCCTCCATACTTGCAGAACACAAACAGCTTGCAGGGCTGTGTGCTGCTTGTACAACATGTTTGCCACAATGCTGCTTACAGGTAACAATAAACAGAGGTCAGAGGTTAAGAGGGATTGTGGAGTGCCGATTGTTGTGTGTTCCTGTGGCAAGCATGGTACACACAAGCGGTGCCCAACAGTGTAGCTGGGAGAAAGTTAAGAAGAGAAACAGAGAGCTGAGTTGTCTCTATGAAAAAGGGGGTTATCAACAAGAACAAGACAAGCTCTGGTTCCATGAAGATATGTTATTATAGTCCTTAGTTAATTCAACAGGCTTTCTAATAAAAGATAAGAAAAGATACTTTGTTCTCAAGTTTTCCTTGACCAAATTAATACTTTATTATTCAAACTTAATATCAGCAATTGCGTTTCTGATCTGTTGGTTTAACTTACCAAAGAATTTATGTTGTTTTTTCTTTTGTTTGTTTTTGTTGCTTTGTGTTTTGTCTTTTTTGTCAAAGGAATTTTTTGAAATCCAAGCAACAAAAATTCCAACAGAAATGTTTATTTTACACAGAGAGTAAAGTCTATTCAGAGTTTTTAGATGAGTGGCATGTATTGTGTTTCCTGATGTTCCTCGAATCACAAACAAAGAAAGATTCCCCCTCTATAAACCATAGCACATCAGAGCTTCGTGTTTCTGGCAAGAATCATTTTTCACTAACTGCAACCAAATAAATTCCTGCTATTACGGTACTGGAGAGCTTTTCATATTGTTTGGCATTTTTCATGTTTAAGCTTGTTACCATCACAAGCTTCAAGTAAATTATTCAGACTCTTTGATAGATCAGGGAGGGATCTACAAGGGGGCAAGAGGGTCTTACTGTCCCCCCACCCCTAAACTTTTATGTCCTTAAAATAACTGTAATGAATAGTCACTTGTTTTTCCAAAGGCCTCTTGCAGCCTTCAAGTCAAACTTCCATTTCTCAGTCATGCAGAGAATCTGAAGGTGTCTTTGTTTTGATGAAAGTCAGAAGTTAAAGCAACAAGGAAAGGTGGATAATTTAGAGAAGATGGAATTAGTGACCTGGTGGACTGAACTTTATTTGTCACATTTTCCAAATTTCAGTACATAAATTTGCAAAACCTTTCAGATTTAGCTCAAGTCACTTGCAGCTATAATTGCAGTAAATAGTGTTTCTAAATAAAAATGTACGTTATTTTTTTTACATATGTATAGAATAGAACAGAACTATCCAATAATGTTCCATAGTGAGAAAATTCCGATGTGTCATTGAAAAAGCAAATGAGGGGATACAAATCTAAATCACTGAAAAACTAAATAAATACAAGACTGTTAAAAAGACTGTTAAACTTGTATCTAATAAAAAGTAAGAATAGATTTTATAGCAAAGGAAAAACTCACATCACAAGAAAAAATGCTGTAGAGTTTTCAAAAATGACACATTAAGATTAAATTAGATTAAGTGTGCATCATAGTCATGGAGCTGGAAATCCACAAAATGTTCATGGCTGCTATAGTTGATTAAAAACAACTGCCGACCATTTACAGAAAAAGAAAAGAGAAAGCAGCAAATGACAGTCTGGATGATAAATGATGGAGCAGATAAAAGCAGTAAATTAAAAATGAATGTTAAGACTGTGAGCAGATACAATCTATACAAGAAACAGTATGGATTTAAAAGCCAATTTGAAGGTTGTTGGGAGCAGTGAGGTTATAAAGTCAAAGAGCTGCTAGGAGGAGGGATCTGTACTAACTCTCCTATGTTTACCGTAGGAAAAAGCCTTCTTTCACTAAATCAGCTCCTCGGTTCACGCAAGGTGAAAGACACTCCCCGAAACTGATGCTATTTCTGCTACAGTCTGTACAAAGTTACACAATCAACCTATTATTTACCTCAAAGGTCTTCAACATGGGGGTCACGTCCCATAGAGGGTTTGTGAAGTTTTTCCTTCCTGACCAGGTCTTAAATTGAATCAGGCTTAACAGGTTAAATCTTTGCACCTCGACACCTATCTAACATTGTTACCCTTTCACCATTATGCAACTTTGTGCTGATCCTAAAATCACCCCAAAATACTTTCAAGTTGTGGTTGTAATTTGACAACATGTAAATAAAAGTTTAGAAATGCTTTTGCAATAATCTTTGACCAAGCAGCACAATTAATCTTGTGTTCAGTTGACCACCCTCTGAAATCTTCTTGTAGGTGTTTTACAAGCATTGGGGTGAAATACCTGCACTGACATTCTCCTGCCCATGGTTCTTGTTTATAGTCTAAGTATGCTTTGGTGAGGTTGATGGATGATTTCTAAAAATGGTAAAAGTCAGCCTAATTTCTAAGCAGGCTAAGCGCAAACTCCACCTCTACATTAATTAAAGGTGAGATATATTAAGCTGCTGGGGTTAAATAATGTTATTTAAAAAAACAAAACAAAACAAAAAAAAACAATAAATAATCTTTCATTATAATAAAATATTTATCTAACTTAACAATTGATGATGTCCAAATGAAAGGAATTTATATCGGTCTTGTCATGTCACTGCCGTCCATAGAGAGCATTGTTTTTCATTTCTAACCTGAGCCTCACTGGAAATTTTTAGAGAAGTGATGCAGGAGCAAAAACATGAATGGATCCACAGTCCGGCTCAGAATTAAATTCACTTAATGGTGACAGTGATTCCAAATGCTCTTCATGCTGTTCTGTTTGTACAGATAAACACTCCATAAACATCTTTATTGATCATCTAAATAGCGCCCGTTCAGCGGTGCTGCAAGGTGGAGCGCCGTACGTTCTATGCTTTGTTCTGACGATGAGGACATGATTGTAGAACAGACAATCTAATAATGTTCACAGTAAAGTAGGACGAGTTTAAGTTAAGTTAATGTACTTCATAGAACCATGTTTTAACATTCCCCCGAGAGTAACCAGAACCTTGCATTTAAAAGTGCTGCAAACAGAACGTAGTGTTTCCAGCATTGAACGCAGAATAACACTAAAAACAGAGAGCTATGTCATACTTAGCATTCACTTTATTGAAAGGAACTGAATAGTCTAACAGCATGTCAGTCCCTATTCTTTAATAATCATTTTTCATCTCTGTGCATTGGAACTCAGAAGTGTTACACATATTTGATTTATCTTTTATTATGCTGGTAAACAAATAGATTCCTTCTTTGTCAGATCTGATTAAATATGTTAGATAATATGTAAGAACATTTTTGTTTATTCAGGATTTAATACATCTGGCAACAAACATTTTAAATATAATCTGCTTTTTAAATTCAGCATATTGTAAAAAAAAATCCTTAGCCCCTGATATTATGGAAAGAGCCTCGTGATACAAGAGAAATATTTGGTTTTTAAGAAATTGGCTGCTTATCAACTAATAGCCAGTACATTTGATAAGATCAAGCAACTTTAGATGGATTTATTAATGCGGGACCCAAAAATGATACTTAAATAAAAGTGACGCTACTTTATCATATGTTTTTACTTAAGGAAAAATAAAAATATCTCTTTTAAAAAAATGACTAGAGTAAAAGTAGAAGAGTATTTGGTAAAAAGGCTACTTGAGCTCTGAGTAACTGATCTACTTACAACCCATGCTCATAAAAACTGATTTGATATTTTTTTGAGTTTTGAAACTTATTAAATCAAAAGTTACCATATCTAATAGTAGGTTAAGTTACAGAATACTGTTTTCTGAATTTTCACCCAATTTCCTAATCTGGCAAAAGCCAGATTGATACCATGTAGAATTCAAATTGAACTACACAAATCAATCTGGGAAGGCTACCGTAGAAAGTGTTTACAAAAGGGAGGGATATTCAGTACAATTCTTTCAGCAGATTGGGTATCTGCCTCCCATTTCAAGTTTTTAGCCAATCACAGCAGCAGTAGCAGCTTAATGTGTTTCACAATTAGCAGAGTTAACTGATAAACTGTTGCCAAATCCAGTCGGGGGAAACAGAAAACCATCTTCCCAATCACAAAGGCAAAAATCATGCCATTTTGCAGAAATAGAGGGTATTCTATCTGAAACTGATGCAACCATGTTTGTTTCTGCATGCCTCTGCTGGCTCCTAACAAGATGTATTTTTGGGGGTTTGTGAATTCACAGATCTCACAACAGGTCTTCTTGCCTGCAAGGTAACTGATCTCCAAATGACATGGCACACTCAGCAGATGGAAAAAAATATTTAACCAATAAGCCTTGAGTACAAAAAATAACAAAGCGTGTCTCTTAATGGTGCGTATTTGTTTAAAACAAGCTTTTTTTATAGCCAGAAATTTTACTCAAGTAAGAGTAGTAATATTTAATGATATTTTTACTCAAGTAAAAGTAAAAAGTATAATACTGTAAAACTACTCCTAAAAGTACATTCCTTTTTAAATGTTACCCAACTAAATGCTACTGAGTAAATGTAACTAGTTACCACCCACCTCTGCCCACAATACACCTTAAAAAGTAGTTTACATTTATTTTCTGATATAGCCCAAAATGCTTTGTAAGAGCTCCCCTCGCAAAGCACCATGGGACTTGTTTTGGAGGCTCTATTAAGGCGGATGTTTGGACACAACCAATGCCTGTGAATGGTTGCTATGATCAAGGTTATGTAATCATTTTGTTGCAGTTAAAATATGAGCTACAGTGTTCTGAATTCTAACATCAAGTGGAGAAATGTGTTAACTGTATACTTTGACATCTGCAGCAATTGCTGATGTGCTGTTAAAGAATTCCGACACTGATAAGGCGATTATATGATTTGACAAATCTTTCAGAAATAATTTTAAGATTTGTTTTATCTATCTTGCTAAAAGTTTGAAGTAGTTGATAAAACATAATTTGATAAATGTGATAGTGACTGTGGAGTTGATGAAAGTCAATGAACCCAGAATGCTGCTTTTGTGATTTTGCATTATGCATGAACAATGTATACATGGATGGTCGACTCCCTGACACCCTGACTGAACGTTGCACAGCCATGTTTCACTTAACTCATTTTGTAATTGTGCAAACTGCTGACAGAGTTGCATGTTATTCACTCCAGCTGATGGTACATTATGCTTTTTGTGACCTGTTAAAATGCAATCCAGACCAATGGTGAATAAATTTGGACATTAAAATATGTAGATTTTGAAATAAAGCTTTTTGAAACATCCAACATTTCTGCAAACATATTCAGAACAAAAGGCATATGTTTCATAACACAAATCAAGTTACTATGCATTGCTGCACAGTATATGTTACCTAAAAGTAGGAATTAATAATGAAGATGCTTTTTGGCCTGAAATTGCTATTCAAACAATTATGTACTTAGTTTCTTCCAACAAATGCATTCCACGTTATTGTTTTGCCTCATAGCAAAGCACCTAAAAGACTAAAACCTTTCATTCCAGCAAAGGCCGCTATTGGTCACCGTCAATAAAAGCATAAAAGCATTTATTTCCCACGTTTGTCAAATTAACAGCATACTCCATCTCCCATAGGACTTGTAAGGTTCATTAACCTTTCTGTGAAGTGGGACAGGTTTCCAGCAGTTACTATAACCTCTGTCACCCTGCTGCCTCAATTATAATAGAAGAATTAAACATCCAACGATTCAAAACAGCAATTCTACCTCTTAAATCCCTTTGTACCAGCTCTCAGTTGTTAATGACTAAAGACACTGAATGAACTGTTGAGTTATCAGCAGATGTAACTGGACTGGAGCAAATCAAATGGTAACACTTAACAGCAGCACTGGTTCTTGTATGTGTACAGTTTTTGCAAAATTACCAAAAATGTTAATTGTAATAGTTTTAAAAAATAGTTATTTTGTTCCATATGACTGTTGGACTTCTGTGTTATATTAGGAAAAGTATTTCCTGGCCTTCCTTCAAATTTAAGAGTGTCTTGAGCGACATCCCTTTTTTAATCCACTGGGTTTGGTCCATTTTGCTTCAACCTACAGCTTTGCCAGTTTACACAATTCTGGGAAAGCGATCCACAAGGTTTAGGATTATTTTTATGGGCTTTTTTGTACCATACATCTAGAAGCCTATTTTTGAGGTTACAAATTGATGCTGGATGAGAAAGTATGGCTATAGAGAAATCATTAGAGATATTTTGTCATCTACCAGTGCAAAGACATGGGGGTACAGTGATCTGAAAATGGGTCCAGTAGAGATGGTGGCATAAAATGGACGAAAATGTCTCAGTATGGTTAAGCATTAGGAGTCCTTATTTTGCCCTTATGTGATAGGTCAACATGAAGTGACGCATAAGTGTGATATCGATAAAAATCATACATCCTACTCGTTTTGTTTTTTTACAAATATAAATCTTAAAGCTGTGGCTTGCATTTTATGCTTGTGCTGTATTATTCTGGTCAGCCCTGCCAACTAGGTGGGACCAAGTTAGTTGTCCCAAGCACATGATAAAGTGAGGATCCAGGACCAGCCTCTCAAACTTTCATTTCATGGACAAGATTCTTTTTCCTTCTAAAATGACACTTGTAAAGAAATCCATATGCTTGATATTTTAGTTGCAAAAAAGCACATTCTATTTTTTTTCCAACTTACACTTGCAGTATGAGGAAGAAACCCCCTTCCCCCATTCCCACAAAATGCTGTGTGCAGCTCCTTTCAGTTTATTGTAGTCTGAATCTTCACCTCCTCTCTGGGTCAGGATGTCGCTCTATCACTTTAACATAGAAACAGTATGCACTTACTCATGTTAAGAACATGCCTTTACTGTACCACTTGTTACAGTGTGAATAGTGTAGACTGACCCTAACTGGTTTTGGCGCCTATAAGTTCTCAGCCATCCCATCAGTGTGCATTGGTCCAGGCCTGGCCACCCCTATAAAAATATTCTGGCTCCCCCACTGCCTGCAACTTAGTTTCTATATGTGCTTTAGTACAGGAAGCCAAAAAAAAAGTTCTTAATAACAAATGCATGATTTGACCAGATATTTGATTCACATCTGATTAGATTCCCCAATCTAAT
>JAUZNJ010047436.1:0-31635 GCA_034780135.1 Jordanella pulchra
TATTTATTTAGTTAGTTAGTTAGTTAGTTAGTTAGTTAGTTAGTTAGTTAGTTAGTTAGTTAGTTAGTTAGTTAGTTAGGTAGGTAGGTAGGTAGGTAGGTAGGTAGAAATTACTCACTGTAGCAAGACGAGTTATGGAAGTAGAAATAGATAACGTTATAATCGGATTGGTTTCGGTACGGCGACATAGATCTGTAACACCCAGATATGTTTGCATCCCTGTTTTATGTTTCCTTGGGTTTACTCCACTGCTCTTTGGTTTCATTTGACAAGTTCGCGTCACTGATACGCAGGACCCACGGAGTTGCCGAGGCTGAGGCCGCTTCATCCGCGTGGAGTGGTTGAGTTTCAGTTCTATGTGTGTAGTTCTATCCTTGGCTCCTAAGTCCTGGTCTGGTTGCCACAGGCGCTGCTCGGCATCCTTGGGTGTCACAGAAGAAAGCTGCAGGAATTTTTTACTACTGCGACTCAAGCTTCATGCTGCTGGCCCACTCCTCATCGTCCTCCCCCTCTTCACCCTTCTCCCTTCAAGAAGCCAAGGATCAGTGAATTAATTTAGACGGACATGGCCGAGACTTTAAGGAGATTGACCAATACGTCTTCATTCACAGTCTTACAGGACAAACTTGAGAGCTGGCACAGAGACTACCATGTAAGTTCATCAATTAGTCATGATCGACCTAAATCTGACCACTGCACTTCTGTTACCTGGTCTGGATGTTCATTTCACCCTGCTCAGTTATGTATACCTTTGTAGATTTAATTAAAAACGAGAAAATGACTAAATAGTATTTAGTCATTTAGTTGTATCATTCGGGATGACGGTATTTAGTAAATACCGTCATCCCGAATGATACAACAAACCGAAAATGTTTTGATTCGATAAATTATGCTAAATTACATTTGACATAACCTTATAACTTGATTTAGGAAGAGGGCGACTCTGCTTAAAATTAATGTCTTTTTTTAAATCTCACAGTAAAAGAAGGACATTACAGACATTGATTTCTCTGTTGAGTTTTGGTTGCTGTGGACGCTAATCGCCATGGCAACGGTCTGACCGTTCCAAAGATGTTTTCAGATCAAGATGCTCTCTCTCTCCTTTATTTCCGGCAGAAATCTGACAAAAACACAACATCACAACGTCACCTTTAACTGATAGAATTTTTTGGGGGGTATTTTTTACTCTAACCAGCGTATATATGTTAAGAAGGCTCAATTATCAGGGAATATTCCACTTACAATGGTGGCAAAACATATGATAAACCAACCAGGATGCCTTTACATAGTGACTCTATTTTGTGTCTTTACTGATGCCACCATCAAGAAAAGCACAGAAGCCATTTATGGTTTTAAAAACTGTGTTACTGCCAAATGTTAGTTTTAACATCTTTTATCAAGTCAGATTGTTTAAAGCGACACCGCAAATGCTTTTCAAAAATGATTTGGTTCTTTATTGCATCCTTGACTGATCAAGAAATCATTTCATTATTTCAGACATGTTAATTGATTTATTGATTGATTCATTAATTCATTTTTGCTGGAAAGGGCAGTTAAGAATGAGGAGCATGGGCTACATTACATGATAATAAACTAACATATTTACTCAATACTTTAGGATCTAGGAACTCATTAAGTTAGGATCTAGGAACAAATCTTTCATTTTTATGCAGGTTTTTTCCTGTGACCAGAATCTGAACAGATGTTGTGAGCTGATCGAGCTCACTGCCAAGATCCAAGGTCAGCTGTTCGCCATCCTAAACCTTACTGCAGCTGAAGGTAGAATTCCTATTGGCTGTTTGGGGAGCAGATTCATTAAAAAAAACAACCAAAATAGATCTTTAAGAAATGACTTTAATACCTTTTATCATGAATCAGGTGGTCACTATGCTGGAGTCGACACTCTTAAAACACGTCTTCTTCCTTGGCTTGGGAACTGTTTCTTCATTTCAAGGCCCCATGTCACAGAAGACACCAGTATGCAGCTCATCCAGGTCTCCGCTCATCATTTATGCTGCTTTCATCCAGTTTAATAATGCAATCATCCCTCTGTTCATTGTGGTGACGTGGTTGCATATTATGATGTACCATTTATCCATCAGGATTCAGCAGAGAAAGACAAGAAACTCAGGGATCTTTCTTTCTCCCACGAGAGCGACATGAAGAAGATAGAAGTTCAGCTGAGTTCTACTCGCCTCCAGCTGGACACGGTCACTGCAGAGTGTGTCATAAAATCAAATATCACACATTTAATGTTTAGGAGGAGCTTTTGCTGTGATTAAATATTTATTGAGTACACTAGATATCTTCTTTTGTTTGTTTGTTTTTTTTTTTTTTTTTTTTTGCCAGGCTCATGGATGCTCAGAAGGAGCTGGATGACACAAAGAACAAATCAGCGACCACCCTACTCGCCACTGAGGATGAAATCTTACAGCTCAAAGCAGAGTGGGTGATGCAGTTATACCTGTTCATGGTTACCTTGCAGTTTTGTTTTGCTTTTACCAATGCAAACTTTTTGTTCTAGTTTGCGTTCTGCAAATGAGCAGGTGGAAATCTATCGCAGGAAACTGGAGGCTCTTGATGACTATGAGCGACAAATTCGCTTGTTGAAGGAAGAAGTGTCTTATCTGAACAGAGAGAAGGCCATGCTGCAAGACAGGTACAGCTAATGCAAAACATTGTATGTGCTAATTCATTCATTCATTGCCGTCCTCCTTACACTACCTTACATAAACATTCACACCCATTAAGATTTTCACATTTTGACTTGTTACAAACCTAAAATTCCTTTTATTTTATTGGAACTTTAAGTAATAGATCAACACAAAGTAGTGCACAACCTTATTGTGAAAGGACATCAACATATGCTTTACAATCTATTTTACAAGTTCAATTTATAAGTGCATTTATATTTATCTCTCCAGATCCAACAATTCGATTAAAGCTACAAGTCATCTGGAGTAAATGTTTCCCAGCTTTGCATTTACAATGAGGCTTGTTTGTCAACAACCGAGGCTGCAACTAGCGATCATTTCTGTGATTAATTGAATAATAATGGGGCGGCAAAAACCACAATAAAAATCTTTTTACACAACATTTAAAAACGTTTAAACCAGATGAAGCTAAAACTACTTGAGAAGTTTTGGAAAGACATATTAACAATCAAAAAAGGTTGTCTATCTTAAATGCAAAATGTTAATATAATTCTTTACATTTTTGGTATAACAGCTTAGAATAGGGTCTCTTTCAGCTAATAGCGTGTTTAAGAATCTCTATACTCCAGTTAATGATTATTCAATTACTAAACAAGTTAACTGATTAATCAATAATTGATTAATCGTGATTTATCTGATTCATTGTTTCAGCCCTATCAATAACCTCGAAGCAGGTGTTACAAATATTTTTCTTTATGTATATGTGTATCTTTATTGATCTGATGTTTTATTTGAAACCTAAATGTTGTTTTTTATTTGATAAAAGCTGAAAATCTTAATAAGATTAATAAAATCTAAATATTTAAAAGACATAAAATCTTTATATAATCAATCTACATAAAGTGTTTAACTGACTGATCACTAAAATAAATGCAGATTTCAGTCATTTTAAAATTCACTGAATCTGACTTTTTAGGCTGAGATTTATGTTCATTCTTCTTTTCAGTCGAGTTCAAATCCAATCAGACTGAATGAGGACAGTCTATAAATATAAGCTTTTAGTTTTATAATTGGGTTTGAGTTTAAATTAGGCCTGGACATTGGTCTATTATAGGATAAAAGTGCTTTGATTCTTGTAGCTTCAAATCTTTTGCAGTCTGTAAAAGCTTTCTCTGTATTTAACACCATCCATGTTTCCTCTGAGTAGGTACACTGTGCCTGCTGAAGAACAGCGTCACAAATGCATGATGCTACTACCGCTGTTTCATTGTGCCACTGTGGATTTCAGGGGGACATGTACTTGTAGATTTTCCTCCAGACATATTGCATGTAGTAAAAAAAAAGGTTATATTTAGTCAAACCATGAAGGATCTTTCTGCAAAGGACTTCTTCTTACCAATGCCAAGGAATCAGAATTATTGTTTATTTGCAAGTTGAGTAAAGAAATCCTAATTAGATTATCATACTTTTTATTTGTTAACAAAGCCCAAAATCACATACAATTTCTTTCCCACCACACATTTATTTCCTGCTTAATAATTATCTATCAGATAAAATCCCTGTATAATAAATTGCAATGCAGTGTAGGTGTAGTTGGTGTTTTTATTTCCACCTCTCAGGTTGGTTAGAAGTCGCTCTCCGAGCCCTTTGCCCAGGCTCAGCCGCTCCTCCAGCCCGCTGAGGAGCGAGTCTCCCACCAGAGCCCAGCTTACCAACTCCTCCCGCCACGCACGCCTCGTCTCACGTTTCAGTGATCTATATGCTGTGGAGCGTCTGGAGGCACAGAGCCTCCTACAACGCTACATCGCAGACTATGAGTTGGTCCAGAGAATCATCTTCATGGCTGCCATGGTACATTACCTGCAGTAAACATAAGCTCCACTATGCAAACTTCTCCATTTAGCTTTTGTTCAGTGTTGCTGTATGTTTATACCACAAGAGAGCTGCCCAGTTGTTTGTTTTCTCTGTTTTAGGAGTCGTTCCAGACAGCAAAACTGGCTTACCGGAAGTTCAAGCTACGTGTGAGAAAGACACTGTCCTCATCCCACGTTGGTCCTGAAAGTCTGGAGGACGCCGCTGTGGATTATATCGTCAAAAACCTGGATCTCTATGATGTTCAAAGCAGTGTCAATGTAAGACAAAGTCATCTTCTACCAGCAGCATTTAAGGACACAAAGAAGCTTGAGCTTTGGCAAATAAAGCTTCCATGTTTGAGTCTTTGAATGTGTTCAAATCTCCTTAACTTTCATTTTTTCTTTGTTAAAACCACAAATCTCTGTGCATGTTATTGGGATAGAATGTGACAAATAAACACAAAATAGTGCATAACTGTGAGGCGGTATTTAAGGGGTATTTCTGTTCTTCCAAGTATAGCTTAAGATCAGGCAGATTAGATCATTTGAGACTGATTTTCAGTTAACAAAAATTCTAAATAGGATATAGATTTAGACTTTGACTGGGGCATTCTAACTCATAACATACAATTAGATCTAAATCACCCAATAGGCTTCTTCCCATATTGGTTGTATTCAGCTCCATCCATCATTCCATCAACTATCTGTGCTTCAAGCAACCATAATACTACCACCACCCTGTTTCATCATTGGGATGATTTGCAATGTTAGTTTTTAGCTAGACTCAAATCTGTGTTCTTTTAGTTTGACCAGAGCCCCTTCCTGTCTGTTTTTCCTACACCTTTAAACCAGAGGCCCTGTTGCTTTCTTCTTCTCACGTTTTTACGTTTTTGAGAATGTAACTGATAGAAAAAACAGACAGAACAACCTCACAGCAGGATGTTGCAAACGAATATCAAGAGTGTAAGTTTTACACTTGCCACGCCACTATGTTGTGTAATAGAACAGTTAAATTAAGAACAAGATTATTTAAACAAAAGTGAACTCTGTTTATGAATATTGTTACCGCTGAAAGCAAATTGGTTTCAATGGATATTAAAGGCCATCAGAGTAAAGAGGGATAATCACAAATGCGTGTCATACTAATCAGCATTCTTTAGTAAATCACTTCGAACACCAAATAGACGTTGAAATACTTCAGTCACTGTGTATCTTGTTGTCTTTTATCTCTTTAGGATGTGATCAGTGCCATGAACGTGAACCCCCAGATCTCTTTCCCTCCAGTAGTTGACTTTAGTCTCATCAGTGATTTAATCAGAGAGACCTGCAGGGTTGCTTTTGCCATGCAGACACTGGACCCACCTCTTGACGTGGCCTTTGCAAGTGATGGTGAACTATACAACGACAACAAGTTAGTACGATGAAAGTTTCTTGGAAAAATTCCCAGTGTTTGATCTGCCTTCTTGTAACACTCTGCCATTGGTTCAGCTCAGTTAGTGCAGTACATCTTTCTGCAGCTCATTACTGTTGTAGGAGGCTCCATCCAGCAGATGTCGCCCTAAGCTCTAATATGATGCAGACTCGCAGCTCTCTTCCTCTTTTTTTTAGGTACCGCCGCAGCTTTGACTCCGAGTTCACTGCTCCTCTGGTGAGCTACCATGTGTGGCCTGCCTTGGTGGAAGGAAACACAGTAGTTGTTAAAGGCGAGGCTGTGACTAGAAGAGGTGCTCTGGTAAATAGTCCATAGAGCTTCAAATGATTCAAATCTGCAGAGGTGGTTCTGCAGAGTTTTACATTACAAAGTTTGGTATTTACATTTTTTTCCCTAGTGGATCAGAAGCAGGAGCAGAAGTGTCAGCCCTTTACGCTCCCGATCTCTCAGCCCAACTCGCAGTCTTGTAAGTCTTTATAACATTTGAGAGTCCCACTGAATAAAGTGATTATTTTGATGACAAAGATGTTTGTATGGTTTTTAATTACTGACATGCATGCTCACCAACTGCCCCAAACGGTATGTTATGTAAAATCCCAGTTTAACTGAGTTAAATCTGTAGAAACATATAACTCTATAGAAATGCAGACTTAATCAACTCAGTTATATATATTTTTTTCTTTCACAGAGATTTACCAGCAAGAAAAGCCTATCTCCTGAAGACCTTACAGCAAGGCACCTGTAAGCACTCGCCTCATTGGTCAGCACTGCAATGATGTCCCCCCTGTGCTTCCTGCATAGGAAATAAACTATTAGGGATTTTGATATTTGATTTCTGTGGTATGTTTTGTTTTGCTTTAATGCAAAAAAATAAAGGATCTTATATTAGATTATTAATCAAAGATTGCTGATTTTTTACAAGGTAGAAATAATCAGGCAGCTACTTTTACTCTATTTGCTCAGACGTTAGATTCTTACTAACTGTATTCTGTTACTAATGGTTCATGGAGCTTATATGCTTTATTCAGAGATATTTGAAACTATATTCAAAATGTTAGCTTCTATAACATGTATGACCAAAGCCTGCAGCAAAAGTCTATATCAAAAGCTGGTGAAGGATTTTTTATATGGTGCTAAATATATCAGTTCTAACCTCACATGCCTCTATGCTTCAAGATCGGATTATGATTATGTTTGTTGAATTTTACTGTGTGCTTAATTTAGTTGTTTTGTTGTTGTTGTTTTTGTAATGTGAAACATTTACCCTGTTTGTTTCCTGTTGTGAAGAAAGCAATATCGTTTTATTATACTGGATCATTTAAATCTTAAAAGAAATTTAATTTTTCTTCATAATTTATTTTTGAATAAATGTCGAAGTAATTGATACTTAATTTGGGTTGTAGCTTGAATGATCTTATTTTTATTGCTTCATTTTGCTTTGGGCTGAAATTTGCCGTATGAAGAAAATGCTTTTAAATCGCACCTTTTATAATTTATTTCGCTTGTTAATTAATCAAAGTAATGCCTTCAGAGAAGGATTTTAATCAAAAAGATGAAAAACAATTGGAGGGAAAAGCACCAAGAACATACACATGGATTTGTTGTCAGTTTTTTATGCTATTTTTGATGTCATCAGTGCCATGTTGTTGTGAAACCTGTTTTGAGAGCATATATGTATTCTAATTTATATTACACAGAATATTTTAGGAGACCAGAACTATGATATAGCAGTTCTTAATGTGGAAAACTACAATGATAGTGTTTGATTGATTCTATTTTTATCTTCTTGATTGTAGTAGAAAATTGGGACAAAGTGTTAACACAAGATAGTATTATTTAGCAAACATTCAACATTGTTCTGCAAATAGACAAAGCTGAAAGCAAAGCACTGACAGCTACATATGCACATTGTTATTTAATAAAAGTACTTAATTGCATAAATAAATTACAAATCATATCCTAGCAATAAAGAGATGACTAAAGTTCTACTTAATGCCTGCGTGCTAATGCTACATCTTTTCACTTGAATAATTTTTGTGTGGGTATCCCAGCAGCAGCCTTGACTAGATCAGCATTCATAATATTTAATTAGCTCTCCCAATCCGCAGGCTATGCCATGTCACACACAAATACTCATACGCTCGTTTCCCACCAGGGATACTCTAATTACATTTTCAGCTCATATCTAATATATTAAATCAGGCGTTTGTTCTGCTGAGCAGAAACTGAGCAAACCTCCATGAGCCCTGGAGAGATTAGATCGAGTCCTAACGAGAGCAGCTAGAGCTCATGATCTGAAATGATCGGCTGTTTACCTGCTTTTGCAAAATGCACTAAAATCTTGTCTTTGAAGAGGAAAGTAGTGAAGCATTAATTTAATGTTATTGATTTCAGTCAGATTTGTGCAGAGACATGCAGGGTTCACTGTAGAGCAACCTGAGGATGATCTTAGGGGGTCAAAAAATTAAAAACAACTTGTGTTTCTTCTGAAGGACAAATTCAGATTTAGGTGGTTCTTAACTAAAGTAGGGAAAATTCTTGTTTGATTGATCTACCTCCATTAATAAGAGCTCTAAGGCTAAAACACAGAGAAGAAATATGAATAAATCCATATCCAGCACTTCCTCCATGGTTTTTCATCTCTTTCCCACATAGTGACTGATTTGTTGGATCTGCAGAAAATCTCAGAAGATTTGGAATTTTTCCTCGTGGGAAACAATGCTCACATGATGGCAGGAGGAAGAAGCCTGCAGATTGTCTTGGGGATCCTACTGTGAGCCTGTGGGGTTGTTGACTCAGGTGTGCTGTGGTCAAGGAGCACCACACTGTGTGGATGGATGGAGATGACAGAGTATATGGCTCCCTGTCAAAAGGAAAACATAGTGTAGACACCTCATGTCTGTTGTCAGTGAAAGCATACCAAGCCAACTAGATTCTGCCTCCAAAAATGGTTAAAAAAGGGCTTTTTGTGTTACCACAGAGGCAACAGGTCACGACTGTGGCTGCAGCTCTATCTTACCAAAATAAGACAGAATTCAATATCCCAGTTTGGTTGAAGGGGACTGGTTCAAAGCAGCTGGAGCATTTCATGTTTCCTTTGGCAGTTGTCAAGGCGTCCTTGGCTGGCAAGAGATGAGTTTCTAAGGATGCAGTCAGATGTGTGTCCATTTCGCTCCCACAGCCAGCCAGACCAGCAGGCAGAAGATCCCCAAGGCTGTGTTCTGGGTAACCACAGACAGAAACGAGTTGAAGAAATTGAAACAATAAGTATTAGTTTAGAGGGGATTAAGATATGCTGCAATGCCGTCAGGTTTTAGCCAAGGGGTCAGTGAGTAGGTATGAGAAGCTGTCTGTCTGTGACCCAAAAAGGCCATTGTCCACATCTGGAATAAAGCAGGATGATGCTTTTGCAGAGGAGGACTCCAGAATTTATTGCAGGAGGGACAAAGTCGTGGTTAACCGCAAGTTCACCACATGGACATCCAAACTCCACCCTGCCTGCTCTCATTTTCCGCCTCTCTGCAACTCCCAAGGGCGTTTTCCCCGACACTGACTGGCGTATGAGGTCATAGCCCTGGTTCTGCTGCAGGCATCAGCCTGATGGACACTAAAGAGTAAACAGGCGTGACTCCTGATCTTCCTCTCGGTTCCAGCAAACACAGTCAGATTGAACACTGCCAGAGGCACTACGGGTTAATGCTTCCTTCCTCTCTCTGTAACGACTATTAAATCAAATAAAGAAAAACGACTTTAGATTTGGACTATCTTTTTCCCAGACCAGACATTTGTCCGCACTCCATCCTGCTCTGACATCCATCTGCACGTCTCTAAAGTATATAAGAATATCTGGAAGTCAGACTGAACAAAAATATCGAGAACTCTTGAACTTTTCCACTTTATCATGTCCTCTTCTTCTTTTTCAGTTTTAACATTTACATTCATTTTAATCCAGTAACAACAATAATGTATTTCTATTTTTTCCACACCCCAAATGTCAATCCAAATCTAACGCACTGACATTGAATGTCCATAAACACAGCCACGATATGAAGCTCTTTGTAGAGGATGATCCTGAACAACCAGTATCTTCTTGAACAAAGAGTAAAATCAAAGCTGCAGGCAAGAGGCTTACGTTTTTTAATCAGACGGCTGCAGTGATGAGCTTATAAATCATTTCTATCTGCAGTAAGCAGTTCATGTCAGGATGGATGAAGATTCTTACAGTCTAACAGAGGTGGGTAGTAACTAGTTACATTTACTTGTAAAACTTTTTAGAAAGTACTTTTAGGAATAATGTTACAGCATTGTGTTTTTTTACTTTTACTTGAGTAAAAATATGATAAAGTATCACTAATCTTACTTGTGTAAAAATTCTGGCTTCTCCATCCATTGTGATTAACTTCACTTAATGAAAAAAAGCTTGTTTTAAACAAATATGCGCCATTAAGAGAAACACTTTTTTCTTTTTTTTTTATTCCAGGCTTATTGGTTAAATGTCTTTCTTCATCTGCTGAGTCTGCTGTTGTCATTCGGAGATTAAGTGAAAACACAGTAAGCAGTACACTATAACTTAACCTATTCTTACATACTGTAACTATCCATTTTGTAAGTTTTATAACTCAGATAATATTAAATCAGTTGTTATTATCTTGGGTAGTAAATTTGTTATTTACTCAGTACTTGAGTAGCTTTTTTACCAAATAATCTTTTACTTTTATTTGAGGAAAAAAATGATGAAGTAGTGCTACTCTTACTTAAGTATCATTTTTC
Source organism: Jordanella pulchra (assembly GCA_034780135.1). Taxonomy (NCBI): domain Eukaryota; kingdom Metazoa; phylum Chordata; class Actinopteri; order Cyprinodontiformes; family Cyprinodontidae; genus Jordanella; species Jordanella pulchra. The sequence goes on from JAUZNJ010047436.1 coordinate 10,710, forward strand.
GGTACCCTACCCACCTTTTTAAGGATAATGCTTGAAGGAAATAATTTAGGGGATGCAATGAACAGGATTGCAGATTGAAGGATCACCTTTCTATCATTGGTCTAGTCAAAGTTCTTACATATATACATTTTCTTATGAAATCACTCAGGCTACTTTCAATGCTTTAAATGAACAATGGCAAAAAGTAAACAAAATAACAGTGTCAAGCGAGGTGGTCTGGTTCATTATGTTCCCCACAATGAGTTTTAACAAGTCATTAAAGCTTCACTTGCTGCTGTGACCTTTTCCCGCATTAGAGAATGAAGGAGATCAACTGGAGGTCAGCAGTTTGATCGATTCATTTTTGGGATGGAAAATCTCACAGCTGCAAGGTAAAGATGTCAATGACAAGCTCTGCTGTGACAAGAGAATCCGTTTTCTGTCCTCCACTGGATGTTGAAGTGCTTATAATAAAAATACATCTGGGTGCTGGGATTAATGTGAACACCAGTCGTCTGTTTCCAGAGTGGAGCGCCTCTGCATGCAGGTGTGACTTTGGAGGTTTACTGCTCTTCTGGGGCTTTTTATTCTTCGATTTGATCTTTTGACAGAAACGTGTGACTAAACCTGACGCCAATATGAGCTCTGCCAAGTCTTAATGTTGGATACCTCCACCCTGAACGGAGGTGGAAGAAATGAAAGGTGCACTGGACTGGAGTGGTATATCAGCACATGGGAACAGTCTGATGCCTGGTTTGGCCATCTGGATTGGTTAAAGCTATACTTTACAGGGTCTTTAAATACGCCTGCCACTATTTCATTCTCTCATGCAAAGATTTAATGGAAGTCTGGTTCTGCAGATTAGATTAGAGGCTGTTTAAAAAAAAAGACAAAAAAAAAAACAAACAACAAAAAAAGACATGCTGTTGTTTTAATGTATGAGATGAGTCCTTAGATTTAAACATTGGGGATAAATATTATAAATACCAGCTGAGGTTTAAATTGCTTTGTAAGCATACTTTGGTGTGATTTTTAAATTTCTACCACAAGATGGCAGCTTGGTTCCACAGATTATTTCACACAAAAACTATGAATACTGCTTAAAAAAACCTAATATTCTGTAAAGTTTTTTGCATTTTAAACAAAATCCTCCAAACATAAAAAACTATTAAAAGAACCAATTCCTCTGAATTGTACGACAAACCCAAAACCACTAATGTCTTTATGAACTTTCCAATTATGTTGATCACTAATCTATTAGCAATGCACTGTTTTTGGAGACTTCTTGGCAATGTCAACTTTTTTTTATTTAGCCAATATGCTTCTGATGTTATGTTGTATGCAAACAGTTCTGTATCTGCTAACCTTTATTTAATTCTTCTTAGAGAAAAGCCCTCTACAGTTTTTGGTGGTCAGCCCCTGCACAAAATGGAGCTAAAAGGAGAAAAACAAACTGAAGTGGAACACAGGGTGTGGTTTTCAGCACAGGAGGGTGTTAGCAGAAATAAAGTGAGGAATTAGAGGAAGCTCCAACTGAACACAGAAGAAGTTGACGCTGTTTTCAAATATAAATGTATAAAGTTAAGGAATATTTTTATCCTATTTGACAAAAACCATAAAACAGCATTCAAACACAAAGTAGAGTTTATGTACTGATCCATAACACTGTTTTTAATGAAAAAACTAACACAAACAACATCTTTTACTTTGAAAAAAAACAATCCAATAGTTTACTCACAGTCACATTTTCAGGAAAATTTAAGACGTACCCATCTTTTTCTATATCAAGCTTTTCGAGTAATTGTATTTATAGATTTCCCTCAGTAAGCCACATAGATAGGAACATTTCTAGACAGACAGCAACGGTTTCTGATGGTTTATTGTGTTTCACCGCAATGCTAGCAATGTAGGTATCAATTTACAATTCAAATGTGATAAAGAGAAACGGTTCTCTGGGGTTATGAACAATTATGGAAATTAAACGTCAAGTTTAATGCTATGGACCATTTGACTTTTAATTCCTCTGTTTTTAGTGCAACCTTGCGACTAAGAGATGCTACACAAAAAGAAAGAGAAAATATTTGCTTTGAGCAGTTAAGTGTAACATCTAGATTCCTATTTACTTTCTTTTCATGAAGTGAAGGAAATAATTCACTTGTCAGTTTATTGCTAATGACACAACAGGGAAAAGTGCTCAGTGGTAAAGGCCTAAGTCACGCACTTGTTTTCTAGGTATAGCACCACAGCAGTGGAACGTTAACACCAATGTCTTTGTCCCTTGCGATTGTTTTTTGGGAATGTGGCAGGAATACACGGTGCTATGGAGGCTTTTAAGAGGTATCGAGTCTCTGCAAAGCCTTTGTTTTATAGATGGATGGGTGGTGGATGGATGGATACATATTTATGCAACTCATAAAACAAATAAAGTTGCTATTTTTCTTGTCTCACTTAAATGTAAGTCATAGTCTGGTAGGATTGTGCAAATTATATGACAGACTGGGAGGCCGACGTTGCTCCATAGCCTCTGGGGTCCGGCACAGGGTGGGTTCTGTCCTCCCTGTGTCCCTTTACTCTGGGTCTCTTTGAATACCTGGGATCTGGTCTCTTCTGTATCAGCCCTTTACATTATTGGGCGGATCTGAGGCCCTTCACATCTGCTACAGAGGAGACCAGATAAAAGCCTTATGAACCTTACAAGCACACTGATGCCTATACACCAAAGTGATTGAGATGCAGGTGTTCAGAGACACACATGAAGCTGCAGCTATGTATAGGTCTGAATAACAACATGTAATCTTCATTGGTTTTGCTTTTGATGTTTGTATTCATGTCTTTACTGTGGGTACACGGGATACTCCCTCTTTTATGTGGTTGGTGTGTAGTGTTTTATTTTTCCCTCTTGTTTTTTTTTGCTGGCCTGGAAGCAGACCTCCAGAAATTATTTTGTATTTTTTGTGTTGTATTTTTCTTTCTTCTCCCACCCTTTTTATTCTCATCCTCTCCCTTTCTCACCTCCTTTTCCATCTCAGTGTCCATTACATATATGCAACTTCTATTAAAGTTTGAAATGTAATTACCAAGTGGAAACTTATGGTAGCAGCAATGATGGTCCACTTCTCAAAGCATATCTGTTGGGCTATTATCCAGCACTGGGGCATCAATTCTCAGAGCTATATTGGCCAACACAACACGTTTAGAAAATAAAGCATAACAACGATCACAATATTCTGCTTTGCCAAAGTTTTAAATTCGAAAAACTGTTCAATATAAGCAAGACAAGCTGGTTTCACCATTTAGATTTGCTGGAAGTGCTACTGTGAATTTCTTTCTGCAAAGAAACTTATTTTTAGGACTTTTTCCAATAACGACAGGATATAAAAACCCAGCTCTCCCTAAAATAGCCCAAAGTAATGACTCAAGATTACGCTTTAAGGAAATATTTGGACAAATGCAATGAAAACATACTTGTAGACGGGCTCTTCAGTTATTCAGAGTTTGAATGTGAGGAAGAGTAGCCTGAGTTAGTAATATTTATCATTAAACGGTACATGCATGCATAAAAAGGACAGATGATCTAGAAAAAAATGGCAAAGATACTAGTATTTAATTTCTGTTACTAACTTGTATTACCAAATATTAAATGTGAGCACAAAACCCAATTGCTTTTGATGATGTGCTATTCATGACCTTGTGTGCAAAACTAATTGAATGCAAAGTTGTTTTCCATTGCTTCTCATGCTGAGACACTCTTTCTGAATACAAAGAGTGACAGTCAGGAGTCTGTGTTCATGTTTTCTTTATACATGTCAGTAGTTGAATTAACTTCTTATCTTTGTATCATCAAGGATTCAAGGTCCCTGTGAGTTATGAAACAGAGTTTCATTTCTTCAGTTTCTAGGAAGATCCTGATGGTCTAGTAGAATGTTCTGACCAGCAGTAAGGCTGCTGTTTCTGCTACCAACCCTTTGTCTGTGTCTGTTTTTCATTGCCAGTCTCAGTAGGAGCTGAAATATTTCTAAGAAGTCTCAGGGAGGTATTCATGGAAGCTGAATGAGAGATCAGTAAACTGTCCTAGACCACCCCCGAGGATTCTCTGCAGCTCTATTTATCACTCTTGAGCAAATTACAGGAAAAGACAAACAGACTTCGTCACTCTTCCTGATTGCACTTCACACTGTACCAGATATTTACAACAAAGGCTATGAGTGTAGATTAAAAAAAATGCTCTTTAATATAATCCTGACTATGTTTTAACCAGATTTGTAGACCTGAAATGACCAATTTACACTGCAGCTAAACTATATCCTTGGTGCCACAATTGACCTTCTTTGACTTTCAGTTATTTTCTATACTTTCTTGGCCCTAACCTGCCTCTATCAGTGCATACGCAAACCTAACCTTAACCTAAACTCAAATTACACCTTAGTCCTAAACGTAATCATTATCAAAAAAACAACAAACGTCAACACCAAAACCTCCCCACTTTGGTACAAATGGTCCTCAATCTGATAGTGAAATGGGAAAAAGTATTTCACTCTGAAGCCAAAACGGGAACCCCACCCGCACGTTAAGCACACCTCCACACCCACCAAGACTAGTTTGCATTTCTATCCATATTAAGACTTTACATTGACTCACATTCATTTAATTTAATGCATTTATGCCTAATTTAAACATTATCAAACACGCACTCACACCAACTTGAGGGGAAATACTGAAGCTTCCCCAAAAGTATCACTGAGGGTTAACTCAAATGCAGCGAAGGTTTTCTTTGTATAAAAACCCAGATATCTATCTTTTCTGTGTTGTACTTTTTGTTGGTCCACCTCATAAAGCTTTAACAGAACAATAGTTTGAGGGATGTTGCTTCTTGTTGTATTTCAGTTCTGTCATTGGAATTGAAATTTGAGATGGGAAATGGTTCATCCGGTTAATTAAAATAAAGAGTCATTCTTTCTAATCTGTCAATCAGAGCTTCCTGTCACCTATGAGTTAATGTGCCAAATAAAATGCTTTTTCAGAACTTACCAGCTGATAGTAATAATTAGGGGAGTGTGCAGTTAATGTGGCGAGTTAATGATGCTGATGATTGCAGTGATTATGTTAAATTAAAAGCCTTTGTGATTCACCGGTGTCCTTTGAATGCCTGCTGAGTAGAAAGGATGACGCACATGCAACATAAAACAACAATGGTTAAGGTTCTCCAAAATATTAAAAAGATTTCCCATTAGATATGTGTGTACTCCACTAAAACACGCACTTTGCAGTTCTTACTTCAAATTTCAAATTCTTTCTGGTATTGTTTTGATATTTCCGCAGCAGAAAACAATGTTTAAGAGAAGTGTTTGTTGTTTAGAGGGAGGATGACTGGGTTACCCTGAATTATTTATTTCTGGACATGTGTACCGACAGTCTGGTTCCTGTACGGCCCTCTCCTTTAACTACCACCTTCCTGTATTTTTTAACTGTGCCTCACAGAAATATTTACAACCTTTGAACTGTTTCACATTGTTAGATTATAACCACGTGGTTTAATTAGCTAAACTAGAATTTTTTTTGGGGGGGGGATTTTCATGATAAATTAGTGGAAAGAAATGGTTTTAAAGTTTTTCCATCAATTATTCATTCAGCATTAAGTGGTTATTACTTTGATGCTCTTAAATAAAATGCACAGCCTGTATGGAAAACTGACCAAACAGATATTTCTCCTTGGCTTTACCTTTTATAATACATTGTACAACAATAATCAGGTTATCCTGAGGTATTTTCTATATTTATTATAAGTTATTCTGCTGAAAGACATTGAGAAAACGTTTCATCATTCTTTTCTTCCATTCTCCAATATTTGTTAGTTCCACCCATAACCATGTAGTCCCACCAAATGTTCTGCAATTTGCATGAGTTAAAGAACATTTTATGAATAGGGGGACCGGAATCATTTTACATCCTGCACTATGTTTGAGCATCAAACCATTGAACCAATCTGAAGAAATCTATCATTGTTAAATCAGCTGCATTTTCATAAAACTTAATGTACCACTCCTTAAACTGTGTTTTTTTTTGTTTTTACTTTATTTTCACAATTATAAACGGAATTATTAATGAAAAGAAACATCCAGGTTAGTTCATGATCATTTTATTGAACACAAGAAAGAACTAAACAAAAAGTCATTGTGAGGATGTTACACTGTGGTTCATCTTATTAAAGCATAGAAGCTCATCACTAATAAAGTGCACTTTGCAAATAACTGCCACATGGAGACTCCTAGTCGTCTCCTCTTTCCCCTCACAGAGGCCCAGTCACGTCCATCATGGTGCAGGACTAGCTGGAAGCCATGACACACATTGGAAATAACAGTGCGTCTCAGTGAGGAAGAGTGCATAAGTTAATGGAAGCTCAGCATGTTTAGAGTCTGTTCATCGCCACATCAGCTCTTGCTACGGTTTTCTAGTCTAAACCCATCTGCACATTTCTTTGACAATGTAGTGATTATAAAGCAGCACGTTTACTTTCCATTACCAACCAGCCTGTAGCTGAGGTCTCTGTCATTGTTTAAAAAAATATTTCTTATTCATAGAGGTACTTTACTACATTATTACAAACCACATAAGTGGGTCTTTATGAAGTAATTAATGCTCCACTGAAGACAGTTGTAAAGTCGGTATTGAATCCAGTTTGGCACGTGTTCGTCCAGTTATAGAGAACAAGCATGAGAGCACAGAGCACGCTTAGCATCCTGCGCCTCACTTTCAGATTCGCCTCATCTGCAGTCACACACACATGAAACTAATATAATAAATTATTCATCCTACCTCTAATTATGATTCACAGAATAGTGATTCTCCATTATGTGCAGAAAACAGGAATGTCAAAAACAAAAATGTTTGATCTTACACTAATCTATAGGAGTCTGACAAAGAAAAACAACAACAGCCTCCTAGCAGAGGAAAAATCTACAGTACAAAGGATTCAAACGATCCTTCACCTTCAGGACTCCAGTGTGCTAAAAAAAGAAAAAAAAAAACATTAACAAAGATTAACTAATCAAGCTGGTGTTTGATGTATGAACAAGGAAAAAAAGAATTTATAAAAATCTGTGTGCAGTTCCAGAAAGATATGTAGTTCATTTCCAAGGTGGGAGTGTTGCTGCAAAGAAAGGGAAACATTTAGAGGATCTCAAAAGTGCACAGCATCTAGCAAAATGCCAGCTTTTAAAACATGAACAATTGTACATTGTTCAGCTGTAAAGCACGTAATCAAGTGAGAAAAAAAAAAAACAAACATAAAAGCTTTGATGTATTTCTGGTTGTAAAAACGTGATTCAATTACATATTAAAATCTATTTGCTTATTTGATTAGAATAAGCCAAAGAGAAAGTGCTGCTTATAGGATCTTCCTGGTTTTGTTTATTTTCATCCTAAAGGTATAATCAGTTTGCAGAGATGGCTAAAACAAAACAAAACAAAAAAACCTGCTTCACAGTGCAGTGAAGACAGTCAGCAATCAATAGAGACAAAGAGGGAGAACAGTGATGAATTTCCAGTCAGGTACAAAACCTGGCATTTTAGACAAGGTCTGTAGACTTCTGAGATCCACCGTACCCGAACAACTACAGACACATGGCACTAGAAAATGATTAAACGAATAAACAAGTCAGCTAGTGATCCAAAAAAAGATGCAAATGCTCCATTTCAGAGGGAATTTCCACATCGGCTACTAACACCACATATTGCACTAGTTTTACTTTTTCTTATCAGTCAAGAGGTCATATTGTTGTGGAAGGTGTGTCCTGGATGAATCGTTTTAAACTTTACGTTTGGTAATACAGGGAACTTCCAACTATTTGTTATTTTACACACAAACACGCACGCACACACTATCATTTATAGGTCAGCATGAAATAGAATAAATCCCAATAAATATAATAATTTCAATAAATAGTTGGTACCTTTAAAAAAAAAAAAAAATGTCTTCTTTATCAGGTCTAATCGTGGAATAAATGCATCCAAACAAAGAACTTCCCCCATTTCCCCAACTATAAAACCCTTCAACCTACTGCAGTCTCTGATCCACTTCATAGTTTAATATAAAAGATAGCGGCGTATGCTTTGATGCATAAATGGAGATAATTTTGCGATTCTTTCATCTCCTGCAGCACACATTTCCTGTTTAACGTGTTCCATGTCCGGTGTTATAAAACCAGACTAAACACAGAAAAGCAGGTCAGAGATCATCTAAAAAGGCTGAGCGGTGCAGCTCTCTGAAAACAATGTTTAGTGTTAAAGAGTTTGTGGCTCAGATTGTGTTCAAAGTTCTAATATTTTACAGCTTAGGTAGTTTTGGATGAATGCTAAGATATTGCTTCAGACCCTTTTAGGGGTTTGAGATGTCTGCAGGTTCATTCATGTCTCATGCAGCTAATAAGAGACAATAAAAGTAGAAGAGAACAAAAAAGGGGGAAAAAAAATAGCCCTAATGAGAGGAATTATGAGTGGGTGACATGATGGACCTTATATAAATATATTCGATATGATGCAGTTTCTGACTGCTGTCTGTCTCCCAGCAGCAACGTCAAGCTCGTGTTTATCTTCTATCATGCTGTTGAGCATTTTTGCTTTTGCTTTTTAAAGTGCAGTCCAGATGCAGGTGACTACAAGACAAAAGTCTGTTAACGCAAGACAGAAAAGCAGAGATAAATGAAGAAAATGGATCAAACTCAGAGGAAGATTGGCACACATGTCAGGGAGGATGGGGGAGCAGCAAGTGGAAAGGTCTGGGTTTCAAATGCTAAATGACAAAACAAAAACAGCATCAGTCTTCTTCTGATCCAGCACCGGCATTACTCCCTCGACTGGTAGAAAAGGATGTATCCCGATTCGGAGTTCTTAGAAATGTCTGAGGTGAGCCCATAAAACTCCTCGATGGCCTGGGCGTCGATTTTCTGCACAACAAAAACAGAGATGAGGTTTAGGGATTAGAACAAGTAGCACAAACAAGTTTAGCAGTAAATAGCAGGCACACGAAAGGCGGCTGAGTGACGTACCTCCACTATGTCATCGTCAAAGAGAAGCCAAAAGCCGTGGCTCTTTACAATGGTGATGTAATGACCTCTGTTTGGGCCGCTGAGGTGAGGGAAACAATAATTGCATTGTTGGAAAACTGCTGCCTAACCTCAAACCTGGAAATCACATCCTCTGCTGCCTTATTTTGTTGTCCACTCTTCAAACCAGCAGCCTTACCTTCCACAGTGAACCACCACAGCCACCAGATCATACATGCGGTCCAGGTTCACTGCATCCCCAGATGTGTTGAACAGGCGGAGTTCTAGAGGGAAAACCACCCGATAGGAGAGCTTGGTGTAGCGGTGCAGCTGCTCCATGTACTTGAACCTCTTCAAGTGTAGAGCCAGAATCATAGGAATCTTTTTCACACGCATCCTGTAGAGCAACAGGCATCCTCAGAGAAAGGCCTTTTTTTTTCCTTTTCTTTTTTTACACAGTCAAACTTTCATAAAATGCAAAAAAAATCTTCCAGCAGCGAGAAACTTCACTGACCGTTTCTGTGCTTCCTGTTTGCTGCAGCATGTTTCACAGTAGTATTTATATTCACTGCACAAAGTCTCTGTGTTACTGAAGTCCCTGAAAGAGAGAAGATGTCAGTGGAGCCTCCAGCACTAAACGTCTGCATCTTCCACTGCGGTTGGTGTTTAACCCGACATACCTGAGACAGTGGGTTATTGACGTGTTCTGCTCCACATCGACGGAAAGATCCAGAAAGTCCTCATCTTTGCTGCTCACCTGTAAAGACAGCCATGAAACTTAAAATGTCATTTTCCCTGACTGAGTCAGTGAGGATAAGCCGTCTGTTGTTGTCACACAACAACCGCTCACCCACACGCTCACATGTAAACCCACACTGGCAGCCTTTGAAATGCTCATTTTACTGAGGAGCCTTTGTCTGCACACAGAGCAGTGCCTTGGGTGTTTACAGGGGTTGCTCAGGGCAACGCGGCCCTCTACCCGCCCTCAGAACTGAGCGAACAAAGCTTATAGCGGTCCTGACGTATGCTGTAGGAGTACGAGTCTCCATAGTGTCTCCTATGAATTATTATTATTATTCAGGGTGACATAAAACCTCAGAGAAATACAGAAAAACATCAAGCTAACCTGGTCTCTCCTCACGTACCGTTTCACAGTTCAAGCAGCGAGTCTCATTGGTCAGTGTGCCCTGGAAGATATCGTGAACCCATGTGGGCTCTGCCTTGTTCTCCATGTCTGCCTCGGCGGGGACGGCCGTGCCGTTGTTCTTCAGGCGTCCGTTCTGCTTTTCCTGTTTCTTCTCCTCCTGCAGGATGTCGGCTACCGTGTTCAGCAAATAGTTGAGGAATTCGTGGGCATCTTGTTGCATGTAGTTGTCGAACAGATCTGCAGGGAGACGAAGAAGGAAACAAAGATGGCTTTTAGCTGCGGACAAATGGAGAGGTCACAATGTGAACACTTTGACCTTGAAATGAGGAGCTTTCTCTTTTGTTTTAGCATCATGCTTCCAAATGCAGCTTGTAAGCCCACATAGCCTCAAATAGTTTTACTTTACCCTGTGTAGCATTCAGGGCTTAATAATCATAAGGTTATGATTGTTATTTTATTATTACTATTAACAATAGTTTATTTCCAGTCAAAAATACTTCATGAATCCCAAAGAAGGAAGATAAATATGTATTCCCATTATCTGTATTATTATCATTATTGCCATCATCATTCTCAACAATAATACCTGCAGAAAAATCTGAAACCAGACAAAATACTGAAGTTTGAGAAATATAGAAACTCATATTCATGTAAACATTTAGTAAAAAGCAGCAAAAGGACAAAAATATTCATTAAAGAAAGAATTTTCCAACTAGAAACTTTTTCATTCAAGTAAATCTGCTCTAAACTTCTTGGTACCCAGAACATTTTTTTTTGCATCACTGACTGTTTATGCAAATGACTTAAAATTTTATCTTAATTATCTACTGTTGCATTAAGACAGATTTTTCAGAACTTTGTGCTTGTTGTTAATGCATTTTAAATCAAAACTTGAACAGGTATTTATTCCTGGAGATGTTCTTTTAAACATTGTTTTTTTTTCTACTAGGGGAGGATGCAGCTTTAATCCAAAAATGGATGAAATTATTTTCCCTCAAAGCTTTGCACACAACAGAGTTTCTGATGCTTTAAGGTTCTCTGTAAGAACAGAGGCCACCATCATCTTTAAACAGAAGAGGTTCAGAACCACCAGGACTCCTATCTAGGCTTGTATGGCTCTAAACTAAGCGACAAAAGGACAAAAGAACATCAAGTTTACTGAACACAGGGTAAATGGACACTTTTCTCTTGGTTTATTCAAGGAAATAAAGTCAATTTCATTAAAATGTTCACACAACTGACAGACATTTCCGTTCAACTTTTCTTTTTAGTGAGATATCAATTCATTGGTCAAAATGTGATTTTTTTTTTTTTTAAACAGCAGATAGGAAAGTATTGAATAATAAAAGTTATTATTTTAGGGCTTAAATTTTGCAACATTCATGTTGGAAAGGACTTTACAGCAGCGATTGACGCTCCGACTTTATTTCTGTCCTGTTGAAACTGTAGACGTCGTAAACAGAGTCGACCGAATTTGCTGATAATACATACAGCACCTGCACACACTTCTGCTTTCATGCATAATGTGAGAGGTGAAACTGAGAAGTGGAGATGATGAGAGGAGCAGGGGAAAAAGAAAAACAAAAACTCCAGAGGAGGCAGCTGACCAGAGCTGGCTCCAGACAGAGATCACATTGTTCCTTCACATCGAGTTTGGACAGCAGAGAACAATCAGGCTTTCTGTCAGCTCCGCTACAAACGACCTTACCACCAACATGCAACTGCCCTTCACCCTAAATATTCAGATTACATTGAAGACAACACTGCTGCAAACACGTAAGATAAATCGGAACTTTTCACGTATTAAGCAAAAGCAGGAAGACGAACAAAATTAGAGAATCTCTGCTGTGTGACCCACAACCCCCCAGAATAAGGCTGCATGCATCAGCAGCAGACTTCCAGCTGGTCACAGCCCTCTCACCGTTCTCCTTCCGTAGCCGGGAGATGAACTTCTTAGGTGGGATGACGCCCACTTTTTTTTTCTGCGTGGCAATGGAGTGGAAGAGGTCGGCCAGGCATGTGAGCAGGTTCTCCTTCTTCTTCTGCTGGGCTTTGTAGGCCAGCACGTTCTCCCGGAAAGGCCGGCAGAAGTAGAGGGCCTGGAGCACCGAGTTACAGTAGCACGTGTTTCCAAACTGAGGAGGGAAGAGTGTGGAGAAGACATACGAAGTAGAAGAGATCATTTATCACATTCAAGACCAAGAAAAGATATAAAAAGTTGGGTGTAAATCTGAATCTAAGCCTCTAAGCCTAAGCTGAATAAAATCCAGCTCCACTTATCAGCAGCTTTCATGTGACCATCTGTTGAAAACTGTGAACATTATTAGTCAAGAATCATCAGGCCTTTATTAAAGAGTGGCAAAAAGAAAATGATCGTGTTTTTTCATTGATGCTCGGCAGTGAGGGTCTGGTGGGAGAAGAAAGACGGGCAGCAAAGAGAGAAGAGGAGCTGAAACCAGGACAGCCTAGGAGGACATCTGTTCATAATTCAGAGCCTCTATGACCTGAGCCTGGGCAAAAACAAAGCAGCTATGAAAAGAAATCCAGAAGAATCCAGGACTGCACAACATTTAAAGGGGACACGGCATATATTTCATACAGAAGCTTTTATCAGATAAGGAAAAACTAACTTCTTTAATCTGGACATCCCCTTAAACGCACCATCACTACTCTAAGCGTGGTGGTAGCAGCACTTGGACACATTATGAAAATATGGAAGAGGGCAAACACAGCTAATAATGTAAGAGGCTGTAAAAACAATTGAGTCTGAGGTCAGGCTTCACCTTTCAACCCTAAACAAACAGCCAGAGACACAAAGGAATGGTTTAACTCAAAGTTTATTCATTGTTTAAAATGGCCCAGTCAAAGTCCAGACCTAAAAGCAATCAATCTGTGTCAATAACCTAAAATTGACATTGATAGAATCCGTCTATCTGATCTCACTGGTTCTGACAGAAGAAGAACAAACAAATATCTTTGGCCAAATATCCAGCAGCTGCATTCACAGTAAAAGGTCGGCTTAGTGGGGCTCGACACAAACGTGCACCAGACTTTTAAGATCTTTTTCAGTATGGAGTTTATATTTCTTCTACTATATAATTTGCATTATTTTGTTTTTGGTTTTATCACATAAAATCCAAACAAAACCACCAGCAAAATATGAAAACAATGAAGGAGTACAATTGTTTTTATAAAGCTGAGCAGTTGACCAAAGCATGAAAAACATGTGTTTTCACCACATTAAAGACGCAGGACATCCCGTGATTAACAAACAGCGCCGTCACCTTTAATGCCAGCTGTTCAAAAGCAGACATGACTCATTGCTTCCCCCATTTTGCTCTTTGTTTTGAAACACGACTCCTGTGTTATTTGGCAGTGAATGTTGTAAATGCATGAGAGGATTTAGTGGAACTCACATTGACCAACCCGAAGTAGTGCTCATTGATCGGGAATTGCTCTGGGCCGATGTCTTTCTCCAGAGCGGAGGCATTGGTGCCCTAAGGGAACAAAACACGAGGCATGCTGTCAGGACACATATATCATCTCATCTACACCATACATGCTCTTCCACACCACTTCCAGAATGAAGTCACAGCATTGTGATGATGAACATCTATAATACAGTAAAACTAAAAACAGCTGCACTCCCAAATCTGAACGAATCCATCAGAAAGTCAGAAAAACAAGGTCTAAAGCAGGAAAGGAATAAAACCTAAACAGGCAGAGAGCCATGTCAAAAGTCAGGAGGATTTAGCTCCTGGTTGCAGAGACGGAGCACTTATCTCCTGTCACAGCCTTTTCTGTTGTGGGAGCTCAAAGCTTTTGCACATGAAGCACGGCTTTGTTGAGAGCACACAGCAGACAATTTCGTTTGGGGAAGCCTTTGACTTTTAATGGCCTTCATTTCTTTCTGTCAAAGCAGGTTCTGAATGCCCCTTTGTCCGATTAACCGCCTCCAGTCAAAGGGGCTGCGGCGCATACGCAAGTCTGTGAACTGCATGTTCTTATAATAAGAGGAAGGTCTGTTGATGCCTACCTTAACTGCACCAACAATTCCAGTGAATATAGACATATGATTTATGAGAAATTGAGAGGACACTGATGCAAGCTCTATTGTGGGAAATTAAACTTTTACCTGGTGCAAACATATTTACAGCCTGCAGCTTGCAACCTTAACTTTTACCTTTTGACATGATGGGCACACCATGTTAAGGGATGCATTGAATTTTCTGCTCAAAGTCAGATTTAGGATTGAGAAAACATCCAAAAAGGGATCCAGAGTACCTGGTTATGCAGTTAAACACATCCCTGAATCCTATGTGAGGTCAGCTTTGCAAACCACATCGTCCTCTCTTGCCTCGTACACGAACCAATCCATTAACCTCAATTATCATGCACAACATCCACAGTGTGGTTTCCCACAACAGAGAAGCGTCAAACTTCAGTGGACGCCCACTCACTATTTTTGTTCACGCGTTACAGTGGCTACACATGGTAGAGGCCTTTTACTGAAGTCTGGGTGAACATCCTCCTTCTGTACATGAACAGAGCTAATGTGTCTGCTATCATGAATTACTGGGTGTAATTGACTCAGGCAGATAATGTGAAGAAGCAGAACTGGAGGAGATTTACTATGAAATGGAGAGGGAAGTAAGAGATAAACCTATCAAAGTGATCAGAAATGATTACATTACTGAGAATGTAAAATAAATTCACTACCAGAGATGCCCTCCTGGTTTACATGCTGCAAAGAATCAATGAAACTCTGCAGATTAAATGCAACGGTAGGCATAAATCCATTAATTAAAGTCAACAGTTTGGCGTTTTCGACAACTTTGGAAATTAGAATTTGGACCGTTTAGCTTTGGCTAAATTAGGTTCTGATCACGTCAACTTTGCCAAGACTACGAATGAAAGAATAAAGGTCAGAGCTACAACTTCTTCCATCAAAATAATAATAATAATAAAAAAAAAACAAAGCAAAACAAAAAGTTCATAGTGGTGAAGTGTTAAAAAAAGTAAAAAAAAACATTTATATACATTTTGAAGAGTCTACAGTATATAAAGATTTACTTATAGTTCTGGGGGAATGCATCCATTCTAGGGCTGCAACAATTAACCAGATTAAATGTTAATCGACTACTGAAGTAATCATTAACTGAATTAGTAATCGGTTAATCATTCAACAGAGTATAGAGACTCTAAAACATGTCATTAGCTGAAGAATCAACCCACTTAGAGCAGTAGTTAAACAAAAATTGTAAAAAAAAAAACAACAACAACAAAAAAACCCATTCTGCATTCAAGGAAAAAAAAAAAAACTACTTTTTTTTATCCAGCAATATCCTGCAGGTTTTCTCAAGTGGCACCATTTTAGCATCATCTGCTTAAATTTCTAAAAAAAAAAAAAAATCTTTCAGGAATCTTTTGCCATCTGAATATTAACTAAAAAAAAATAATCAACCGATTAATCAATTATCAAAAATAATCGTTGGTTACAGCCCTATTTCACTCTTTCAATGTTAAATACAAGCTGGTCAAAAATCTCTTGAAAAACAGGAAATTGTCCCCCTTTACAGGAATCTTCCTTTGATTAAATAAATACCATCAATTTAAACCCTTACAGTTGCATACTTTTATTAGGGATTGAATTTGTACTTTTCACATTTATGACTTCGTTTCTGACTGTATAGTAATCACAAGTTTCCCTTTTGGGATAATAATAAAAAAATAATACAATTATTATAAGTCTTGGTTTCTCATCTGAAATAATATATATATTTATTATTATTTTATTAAAAACTTTACTAAAAGTTATTTTTGAAAAATCCTGCAAGGATATGGTTTCGGATGAAGGTGTAAAACCCTTCTGTTTACCTGTCTGGAAATGACCTAGATGTGTCAAACCTATATTTCACACTTAAAACCAACTCTAAGGTATGCTTTTTTATCTTCTTGTGACGCTTTGTGCTGTTAAAAATGCATTTATATACATTTTAACTGCAATGTCGATGTTCCAAATCATCATAGATTATCTTATATGAGCTAAATGTTCAACGTAATGCAAGGATAAAGTATAACAGTGAGCAAAAGTAGTCCTCAGATACTAATACTACTGGGTTTTGACATCAGTGACCTGTCTAAATAAAGCAAGGGACCATGGCATTAACACGGGTATTAAGTCAGTTCCTCCCCACTCTTCTCTGTGGCCTGAACACAACATTAAATACAGATTAGTACAGACTCCTGCTCTTTGCAGTAACTCCACATTATGCAACCAGGACCGACAAGCTGTCAGGGGCTGTGGAACCGCTTCATTCTCCTGTCAATCACAGCTGACAGTTTTACAAATTACCCACTGTGCTGCAAGGCGCTGCAGGAAGACATGGGTTTGATGGCCGCGGCCTGTGTAAACAATGACCATGGTGTTTGAAAGGAGGGGATCCCCGCAGGGCTTCCTGTGCATCCTCCTGTGAGGAGCCTCAGTCAGGTTGCAGGTGGGAGGCAACCCGTCCACGATCATCTCCATTTAAGCAGGTTCAAAGCTGTTTGCTGCAAACCAATCAATAACCACCACCGGGTGTTTACTCACCATATTACAAATGGAGGCGATGTTTCTGACAGTCATTTAGTTCACAGTGTCCCCTTCACCGCCATCTTTATAAAATAAATAGAGCTGGGAGACGCTGAGAAATGAAGTTCATTCGCAGCCGCGGCTGGAGGCCAAACCGCAACCCCGGGCGTCGGAGTGCACCATGCAGCCGGGGAAAACACAAAGTCGAGGGCCGCGCTGCGCTCACCTTCCACACGGCCTCATTCTCGGACACATATTGGAAGAAGCTCGGTTTAAAAACTGGCCGAGTCTGAAGAAGTGGAGAAGTTACAGGCAGCAGGTTGCTAGCTCAGACCAGGAACTATTCCACTGCGTGAGGAAGTGATGTAGTCCCGCCCACTACGGCAAAGTCCCGTAGCTGATTGGTCCAAAGGTCTAGGCTTGATTGACAGGATTATGTGACCACACGCAGAGCTGCACGGCAATGTTTAATTGAGTTGCAACCAATCGCCATCGAGCAAAATCAAAAGATTGATTTAGGGACATGTAGTACAAACATAGATGAAGGAGGATTCATTAACCAAATACAGAGAGTTTTCAATTTTTATTAAACAATTAAGTAAAAATAGTAAAACTTCTATTAAGAGAAATTGATATAGAAATAAGGACGTATTTAAGGGATTTTACTCCTTTAGTTGAACCCTTTTTAACTGCATATTGAAGAAGAAATTAAAGAGAAGAAGAAAAAGAAGAAATTAAATGTAAAACTATATTAGATTAGAATATGCAATCTTAACTGATATCTGAATGTAGATTATTATTATTTAATCTAATATTTTGTCTGATTGTAACTTACTTATTATTTCTATTTATTAATGCTATTAATAGCAACACATTGTTAGACAAAAATGTTTGCACTGTTGATGTTTGGAAATATAAAAATCTTTTGAATTTGATTTTTATTTTAGAATTGATTCTATTTTAGCAATTGTTTTGGTATTTGTATTTAACTATGATTACTTTAATGGAATGCAAACTAGGAAAACTACTAGTGTTTAAAAAAAGTGCTCTCTATATGAGGTGACTAAAATGACCATTTAACTACATGTTTTTTTATTTACTATTTACTCACATATAAGGAACAATGTAACATATGAAAACACAGCACAACTTGCTGGAAGTATTTACAAAAAACCAAAACCAAAAATATTTGAATGTCTTATTCAATGCAAATAATTTAAGAAAATTACTCCTGCTACTTACATTTTGCTTGTCATTTAACTATTCTAAACTTATATTAATCACTTTTGTTACCCTATTCAAGATTATATAAGCTTTTTAAAAGAAAAAGTATCTATTGAGATTGTATTTTTTTTTTTCAAATGTAGGTCAAAGTCTACTTTTTAATTAAGGAGATAAATGTTCCCTTAATGCCTGAAGATGTGCCTTGTTCTCTTCAGATGTGTGTTAGTCACAGGGGATCCTTCTTCTGATGACTGTTCACAGACCTAATCACTAACCATCAGATTTGCAGGTATTCTGCCCTCTAACCAGCAATTAGCTGGGCCAATAGGAAGAGGGAGGACATTATATGGTAAGCGTCCTCTCTGCGGTGCCCTGCAGGCGTCCTGAGCCCTCAGGACGTATTCATTCACAGCCAGCTCTGTTTGTGCTCTCACAACATTCCTCCTGCCAATTATCCTTTTAGCATTTAAATGTTAACTAAGAAATAGGAAAACAACTAATAATTGTGAGAGACAAACTTCAAAAGCAATAGGAAAGGAGAGAGGAATAAAAGTATTCACAGCAAAACAAATAAGAGAATAATAGGGCTGCCAGTCTGAGCTGTGGAGGATGGGATGGGTTCTTTGTTGCTCTGATAAGCATGCTGTTATTGAGAAAGTTGCTTTTTGATGTGCTGTCATGTTTATTTATGAATACTTTAATGGGCAGGGATGCAACAACATGCGCTGCAACCTTGAGGGCTCCAGGCAGAGAACATTCCCATGACTTACTCTCTATTTCAGTCCACTCTGCATTTGTTGGACTATGGGCACTGTGGATGCAGATGCTTTATTCATGGCCCATACTTGAACTCTTATCATTTATGTTTCTCCCTATGAGTTTTTACAAATAGAGTCATTTTAGGCTAAAAACACTTCTATGCAGCTGACAACAGTTTTGATCTGTACAGTTCATAATGAAAGTATTCACACCACTTCAGTTTTTTACATTTTGCAACATTCACACACTAAATGTTAACATATTTAAACAGTATTTTATGTGACAGAAAATACACAAGTCCTGAAGTACAATGAATCTTTGAAGCTCTTCTCTTATGAATCGTTTTCTTACCCATTTTGTTGTTTTCAGATGATTGTCTTGGTAGGTTTGCATTGGCATTATAGAAACTTTTAATTTCATGAGGATTTAATAAACATTGCAATTGCTCCACAAATGTTCTCCAGGCTTTTTTCCCCCTTGAAAATAAAAAAATCATTCATATGATTCTTTTCACTTCACAGCTTTAGCTTTATTCTGTTGGTCTTCTGTCACACCAGCTCAAATAAAATATGCCTTTGGAGATTTTTTTTCCCTTCCCATAGCTGGAAGGAAAAGATGTCTATTTTCCATGGCGGGTCCTCTCTCTAGTCAACAATTGAACTCTGCTTGCCCTGTTATGGAGCTGAAGTGGAGCTGTATTCCTGTGGCTGCACATGTACACACATGAGCCAAATAAAAGAAAATAAAAATACCATCTAGAGCTCAGAAAATGTTTCCAGTAAGTGCAGTTGGCTGCACAACTAAAAGGAATAGTGACCTTCCTGTGGTTCTGCCTCAACAAAGAGAGGCAAATGAATTATGCATCATTTCAATACTGCCAGGAAAATAATCCTTAAGATTTGACCCAGCGATAGAAAGCAGCCTTGTTACATCTGGCACAGTCATGCAGTCATGGCAGCAAGGAAGTGTTTACAACCATGACTTGAATTTACTTCCTTCAGGAAGGGGGTGGGGGATAGCATACCAGTTATGCTTTTGTAGTCAAATAGTAATTTCACTTCATCACTTACAGTTCTTTGCAAAGGTTTCCACACCCTCAAACGTTTACACATTTTGTCACATTACAGCAGCAAACCTCATTGTATTTTAATTTTTTTATGCTATTTAGGCTCTAGTGGCCTTTATTTTTGTGTTATTTTTGAAAGTAGTCAGACAGGAATGAAGGGTAGAGAGAGAGAAAGACAAAGGTTGACTGGCCGAGATTCATCTCATGTTTGATGAATTGGAGTTCCCTAAACCTCTCTCCCAGTCTGGACATTACTCTTTTGAGCATCTTATGACTTGGATTTTCCCGCATCCAGAGGTGAACAAAAATAAGAAAGGAATTGGATAGTCACTACATTCCGAATTTGTCCACTTTACCTGATGACTCGATGGGATGACTGGAGTCTGGTGTGATACTGCTAGGGTGGAAAGAAAACCAGCAGCCACATGGCCCTTTCTGGAACAAGTATGACATCCATGCCTTAAAGGAACAATAAAGTTGTATGTCATCGACAAACAGATCGTAGATGTTGCTAAACTGTTCTAAAATCCTACCTAAAGAGAGCAAGTCCAAAGACAGAAACCCGGTGGAATCCAAAGGAAAATCCAACAGTCAGATGAGTTATTGTTGAGATGTGAAATCTCCTGCTAGTCAGAGAAGATGAGAACCAGCTTGATACTACATCAGCTTAATACTACATACAACATGGATTAACTGATGATATTAAGGTGAACTGATGTCTTTAGTGGGTTTTCTTTAGTTGTTTATACCAATAACCTGAACTTGAATGCATCATTTTCTTAGGTAAGATAGAATTAAATCTGTATAAAATGTCAGATTAACAAATATGTGTATTACTGTTAATAAATAGGTTTGTATTACTTGTAATGAAATGGTTCTATATATTCAACGATATAAAAAGAAAGTAAATGGAAATTGTTGTGACAGATTTAAGCCTCATATGGGCTTTGTCACTTTGAAGAATCGATTTACAGCTCTGTTGACCTTGCAGCCCCAACATATGATCACAAAGGTATAATTTTGCACTAGAGAGGGGAGTAAGGTGAGGAGGTGCGTCATGTACAGTTGTGTTCGAAATAATAGCAGTGCCTCAACAGCAGCAAGAAAATCACTGGTTTTATTAACATTTCAAACTC